>PVIH01023505.1:0-24682 GCA_004025045.1 Sigmodon hispidus | reverse complement strand
TGGTCTCTAAACAAACAAACAAGAAAAAAAGCCAAACATGCCCAAGCGGCAAACCACAACCACGGAACAGCTTGGGATCAGAAACACCCTGGACTGACCATTTGGATCCCACTCCACCTAGAGGAACACCTGACTCACTCTTGAGGGAGGGGGGAAAGAACTGGATTTGGCCAGAAGTGGAGACTGATCTAAGCATTACCGGGTCAGTGGGACCATAGGACTGTCTGCTCCCTGCCCAGGGAGGGGATGGGGAGTTGCAGAGGAAAAAAATGACCAGATGTGTTGGGAGGGGGAAGAGACCTTGAATAAGGATATACAGGGATGGAAAAAATAATTCAGAGGGAAAGATGAACACAAAGAAAATATAGGTGTAGCAATCTTATTTGTATTTCTTCCCTTGATAAGCCATGCTTATCATTCCTATCCTCTGTATAGTTATTGTTAACTCTTCCACATTTTAAATTCTTTTTACTGTGTTTTTTTTTGATAAATACAAAATAATGAAGGAAGGGAAAAAAAAAAAAGAATACCTTGCTTCGGGATGTACTCACTCATTAGTGGTTTCTAAACAAACAAACAAGAAAAAGGCAAAGCATGCCAAAGCTGCAAACCAAAACCACTGAACAGCTTGGGATCAGAAACACCCTGGACTGACACTTCGGATCACACTTCACTTAGAGGAACACCTGACTCACTCTTGAGGGAGGGGGTACAAAACTGGATTTGCCAGGAGTGGAGACTGAACTAAGAATTATTGGATCAGTGGGACCATGGGACTGTCTGCTGCCTGCCCAGGGAGGGGATGGGGAATTGTGGAGAAGAGAAAATGACCTCATGTGGAGGGAGGGGGAAGGGACCTTGAATAAGGATATACAGGGATAGAAAAAAAAATTCAGAGGGAAAGCTGAACACAAAGTAATTTTATGTGTAGCAAATTATTTGCATTATCACCCTTGATAAGTCATGCTTATGATTTTTATTTTCTTTATAGTTATTGTTAACTTATCACCATTTTAAATTCAATTTACTGTTTTTCTAGATAAATACAAAATAAATAAAGAGAAAAAAAGAATACCCTGCTTCACAGAGAAGTCTGTAAGAGATGCTAGGTCTTTAGGCCAAAGATGGATGCTTCAACAATAAAAAGGAAGCTTCGGTGACTGTCCAAGCAGCCAAGTGTTTTATTTTTCACATATATGGAAGTTGCTTGCTTGCACATCTTGCTTACTTAGTTAATACTATTTTCTTCTTGGTCTCAGAGAGAGTTTAAGGTAAGATAGTTATAGCTTTCTAATGACAGTTTTAGAAAAAAACTCACTTAGAGTTTGAAGTGTATAAGTTTGAGAAACATCAAAAACTAGTTTTCATTTAGTAATACAAGCTAGATAGAAACTGAATTATGTGCAATCCTTGGGACTCACCAAAATAGGAAAAACAATGAAATATCTTTTTGAATTTGTCAGTTGTTAATGGACTGAACATTATTGATATAATTATTGCTTGTATATAGTATATATAATTATTGTACCTAATGTATATAGTTTTTATTATATTAGTTGTAACTTTATTTTTAACATAAAAAGGATTTGTAGGATATATTTTATATTTAATAAAATCAGCCTGGAATATCAGAGAATAGAATCACCCACAGTTAAGCCATGAGCATCAAAGAGTAGTGACTCATATGAGCCTTTACTCTCATTACTCAGGAGACAGATCTTTCTGTACTTATGTGAGTTGGACACCTAACAACCAAACAGTAGTAGCTCACATCTTTAATCCTAACTCTAGGATTATGATGCTGACTTGAACCAAAAAGTAAAACTTCTGGGCATGAGAAATATTTAAGGCAGGAGGAGGGTGATATTCAGGCATTCTGTAGGAACAACCAGCCTAGCTGAAAACTCTTAAAAATAGCATTTACTATGTTTGGCCCAAGAAGTTGACTGTGGTCTGTTTCCTCTCTCTGAATTTCCAGACTGATTTCATTAAATATAAAATACATCACCACAGGCTTCCTGCTCCCTGGATGAGCCCTATCTGATAACATGCATTTAAAATCTTGTTCAACAGCTTACTCTCACTTCATATTCAAAAGCTCCAATTAATCCCCCCTCCTTCAATGGACACTTGCCACCTTGTACTGAAGGTCTCTGTAGCTTTCTTCTAGAGATTCCATCCTTCCCAGTCCTGTACTGGGCAACATTAATCTGTAAATGTACAGTCTTTGGTCCTCAAATTTCTTCAGTCCCAGTTAGGTTTGCAGTTCTTTTTGGAAGTTGCTAATCTTTCCATCCATGATGCCTGCATTAATATTGAGAAGAGTTGTATTCAAGTATTGTTTCCTAGGAAGTTTCAGTGTCTCCAAGGCTGTGGTCCTCAACCTTCCTACTACTGTCACCATTTGATACAGCTCCTCAAGTGGTGACCCCCATCATAAAATTATTTTGCTGCTACTTTATAACCATAATTTTGCTACTGCTATGAATCATAATGTAACTATCTCATATATAAGATATCTGATATGTGACCCTATGGCATCATAACCCATGGGTTGAGAACCACTGCAGTTTAGGATAGTAGTGGTACAGCAGGACCTGCAGGGACTCATCTGTTTTTCCAGAGCTTCTCTGATGCTTTGATTAATCAGGACCCCAGTTGATATTAGACTCATCTACCAACGCTTTGGAATGGAATGCTATCTGTCAAAGAGACTATTGTCATATGACAAAAAGCATTGTTTCTACTGTAGAATATTAGCAGAAGAACAGAAATTAGGTAGTTAGATGAAGATTTTACTGTTAGATTAAAAGTTGCCAAGATTCTCAAAATGAAGTGTCTGTTTCTCAGAGAACTCAGTCAAAAGTCAAGAATGCCTAATATCAAATGGAATCGTGAGTGATGGTCACATGATCAGCATGGTCATAAGAATAATGTGAACATGGAATTGGAAGAACTGCATTCTGGAGAGGATTACAAACTTGAAACTGAGGTTGCTTTATCCTATGAACCAGAGCAGAGTCAAGTGAAAATACGATCAACAGAGGCTGAAACTGAAATTCAAAAGGCAGATGCTATGAGACTGAAAATGAGATGAGCCGGCAATAATAGTTCACAGCAGATGAAAAGAAGCTGCATCCACCATCTCATTGTTCAGCAGACTGGGATACAGTGCTTGGAGAAATCAAGGACAAGCCGAAACAATTCTTCTGTGATATGGAATGGAAAAGTCCTCAATAAATTTGCTATCAAAGAAAAATATTGTTTTTTTATTTCTAATACTTATTTGAGGGTGTCCCTTAAATTGCTGCTTTTCTTGACAAGGTCTCTGAGTAGTCCAGGAAGCTCTTGAACTAGATATGCTCCTGCTTCCCTCTCTAAGTTCTGGGTGCAGGTGTGTGCACCATGTCTGTGCAGAAGATTGGAACAGTGCATATTGTTCCACTCAAAGTGAAGCCTCTTCCTGTCATCATCACTAAAAATGAGGCTAGCCATCCCTCCTCCTTAGCCACTGCATCCAGCTCAGGCATGGCCTCAGCCTCAGCTATGTCCCATCTTTCCATGATTGCCTAAGTTCTGAGCTATCACTGGACTTGTGCTTCTCATTTTGCTTCTTTTTAGAAATGTGTTTAATGTTTACTCACATTTTAATTTTTTATTCATCTATTTCTTTTATATTTTGGTGGCTGCCTTCCTGCCGCCCTTTCTTCCAGTCTCCCTTCTCCACTCTCCTCTCCCACCTCCAGTCCTTTCCTCTTCAGAGTCCATCCAGGAAAAGACAGGTCTCCTTCGAGTATCAAGAAAACATGGTACTAACACATAGGTATGCCTCTAATTTGTTTCTTTTATTGCTTCTATTAAAAAGATATTGAGTAGTAAAAAAAAAAAAGAAAACATGGTATATCAAGTTTCACCAAGACTAAGAACCTTCCCCTGTACTAAGGCTGGGCAAGGTGACTCAGTATGAGAAGTAGGGTCCCCAAAACCAGTAAAAGGTTCTGAGATGGCCCTTGTCCCTGTTGTTAGGAGCCCCATTAGATAACCAAGCTTCACAACATCACATATCTGCACAGTGCCGACGTCAGTCCCATGCAGGCTCCCTCGTTTCCAGTGAAGCCTGTGAGCCACTATGAGCCCAGTTAGTTATTGCATGAGCAGCCTGTGGTGTCCTTGTTATCTCTAGCTCTTTCACTCCTTTCTTCTCCTCCTCATGTTTACTTTGGGTCTTTGCATCTGCCTGCATCAGTTGCTTTCTGACGACAATTGGGCTAGGCACCAATCTGATCACAGGAGACAGTTCAGGCTACTTATTCACTATTGCTAGGAGTCTGAACTGAGATACTCCCATAGGCTCCTGGGAGATTCCCAGTATCAGGATTCTGCCCTACCCTGAAATACTCCCTAGCAATCTCCCTCAGCACCCTCCCCTCCATGCCAACCCACCTGTTTACTCATGTTTCCATCCCCATGTTCCATCAGTCAGCTCACAAGATTTATTTTATTTCCCATTCCTGAGAAAATATGGGTGTCCCCCATGAATTCTACTGGTTATTTAGTCTTTGTGTATTGTAACATAGTTAACTTTTAATTTTCAGCTAGTACTTATGAGTGAATACATACAACATTTGTTCTCAGTCTGAGTTACCTCACTCAGGATAATGTTTTAAAGTTCCATCCATTGCCTTCAAATTCCCTGATGTTCTTGTGTTTTATATCTGAGTAATACTCCATTGTGTAAATGCACCAATCTTCATTATCCATTCTGTAGCCAGGAATGGTTTTCCAGTCTGTGCCCCTCAGTCCATACAAAGCTCTCCAACCTGAGGTCCTGCAGTTGCTTATAAAATAATTATTTAGATGCTTATATAGTAAGTAGTTTCTGGCCCAGACTAACCCCAAGATCCAGAGCAGCAGTCCCAAATAAACACTCACAGCTGCTTGGTCCTAAATAATGACACAAAGGCTTATATTGTTTACATGCTGGTTGCTCTGTGGCCCACATGTATTGCTAACTAGCTCTTACAACCTTACCCATTTTATACATGTGTCTTGTCATCTCTTCAGCAGTTCACAGCATCTCTGACTCTGCTCTCCTTTTTTTTTTTTTTTTTTTAAAACTTTATTTATTTGCCTTGGTGTTTGCCTGGAACTGGAACTACAGACAGTTGTTAGCTGCCATGTGGGTGCTGGGAATTGAACCCGGGTCCTCTGGAAGAGCAGACAGTGCTCTTAACCGCTGAGCCATCTCTCCAGCCCCCTCTGCTCTCCTTTTCCTTCTCCTTCTCCCTTATTTATGTTCAGATTTCAGCTGACTTCTAAGATGCCTTGACATAGGTCAAAACCGTTCGTTTATTGTCCAATGATAACACACAGCACACAGAAAGACATCCCACATCAGGCTTATATTTATTATATTTGGCCTTTGGCTCACGCTCATTACCAACTAGGACTTATAACTCAAACCATTTCTATTAATCTATTGTATTGCTATGTGGATTCATGATTTTATCTATGTCCCATTACATCTTGCTTTCTGGGCAACAGCCTGAAGCTGCTTTTCTATTCTGCGCTTCTTCATTTTTACCTTTATTTGGATATCCTGCCTGCCTCTGTGCTATTTTGCCATAGGCCAAAACAGCCTATTAACAAATGAAAATAAAATATATTGACAGCATATAAAAACATTCTTTATCACTATTCCTAGAAATAGGGATATCTAGGTTATTTCCAGGTCCTTGCTATTACAAATAAAGCTGCTATGAACATTTGAGCAAGTGTTATTGTGGTATAAGTGATCATACTTTTGGTATATACCCTGGGTCTTATGGTAGGTTGACTCCCCATTTTCTGAGGAACCACCACACTGACTACCCAAGTAGCTGTACCAGTCTGCACTCCCAACATCTGTGAAAGAGTGTTCCCCTGTTCTACACCCCTCCCACAAGATGGAATCCTTGTGTTTTGATTTTAACCATTCTCACAGGTATAGGATAAAATCTCATGAATCATGATATATCTTATAATAAAAGCTAAGAGCCAGATACTGTGGAAAACCTAAAAGATCAGATAGACATCGAAACAAGCCACAGCCATTCTCATCTAGCCACTCCTCATGAATCTTTAGACCAAATGTCTCTCAGTTCTCACCTAGAAAAGAATGGTCAAGTGTTGTCTTCTCCTTTAGCAACTATTTTCTGACCAGAAATATCTCTTCCTGGTTTAAACTTTCTAGTGCAAGGATGAAAAATGTGTGTTTCTCAAGTACTGGGAGCAGAGGCAGGTGATCCTAAATACTGAGACTGAAAATATGTACCACCACCACCTGGCTCTGTTTGGCCTTGAACTCAGATGGATCTCTTTCTCTGCTAGTTGAGTGCTAGGATTGAAGGTATGTGTCACCATACCTTCCCCAATGTGTCACATTGAATATATGTGACATCCAAGCCTAACTCTGTGGTGGTCTTTGCCCTCTGATCTTCAGGCAAAATTTATTACATACACAATATATCACCACAAAAAGATGTTAAACATCTCCTTAAGTTTTTTTGTCCTTAGAGATTCTTCTTTTGATAATTTACTGTTTAGATCTGAACCCCATTTTAATTGGATTATGTGGTTTGTTGCTATTGAGTTTCTTGAGTTCTGTATCAATTTTTTAAATCAGCCCAACGAACCTGATAAAAAAGAAAGTGGGAAATAATCTCCAATGCATTGGCCCAGAAAAAGACTTCCTTAGCAGGAAACCAATAGCATAGGCCCCAGGACTGACAATTTAAAAATGGGACCTCATAAGATGGAAAAGTTTGTGAAAGGCAAAGGACACTGTTAATAAAAACAGCCTACAAAATGGGAAAAGATCTTCACCAATTCTACATCTGACAGAGGGCTGATTTCTAAAATTTCCTCCCATCTTGAATCCTAAAACAGATTTCAGAGATAAGGGAACAAATAATCTACAATACTTTGAAGATGCTTCAGGCAGGATTGAATCAGGAACCAGCTATCAGCCTACACTGTTCGAAAAGGAACATATGAGTCAAGGGAAGTCATGTGAAGCTTAGAAGTTCCACATCCCTGAGAAGTGACACGGTGAATGAAATTAGCCTAAATTAAGTCTATGGAGTAAAATGAGGAAAGTTACTGTTTTCTATTTCATGCCAACTTTCTGCTCCATGGGAAGACTGACCTAGGGAGAGGCTGCTTGTCACACAGTATAGATGGAAAACCCTCAGGTAGATTGAGAATTTAGGGAGGCCTAGTCCCACATCCCAGAAGAGAGACATCATGGTGATGAAATTGGTCCAAATTCTGTCTAAGGAGTAAAGTGAGAAAAGTTGTGGTTGTTTGTTTGATGCAAACTTTCTGATCCTTCCCAAAAGTGTGATGAGGGAGCTCAGAAAGAGTTTGTATTCAACCCTTCTCAGAGTAAGTTCTATGACAGGCAGGTGTTGGGCTCCACTGGGATGCCATATTTCCATGCTCCCCTGTGGGAACTTGTTACCTTCCACAGACAATAAAATTACATGCCACAATGCCACAGAGACACATTTAACACACCTTATACCTAGGCCTGTGCAGGATCTACTCAGGCAGTATTTTCTCCTGACCATCTGGGTAAGTTCTCTGCACCCAAGTGCAGAATCAGAAGGTGCTCTGGTCCCAGGCAGGCTGTGGGAGGAGGAGCAGTGTGTACTCTGGGAAATTTCAGCGTCTGCAGAGGAGATGCTGAGCTCTGACAGCCTCTCAGCATAGGAACTTTGTACTGGCAGGCAACAAGGGTGTTTTCTTCTTAGGAAATCCAATTCCTTAGCTTACCGACTTGAAAATTAATTTAGGACCCACATTTATTTCTATGAAGTAAATAACTTACAAGGTATAGTTGGACAAGTTGTCAAGTTACAAATATTTTACTGTTTTACCTATTTCTAGGACAAATTATCAGAGAACTGTTGGGAATTCTCACTTTAATTAAATGTTCTCAGTAGTGCATCTATCACTTGGACACATGCAGCAGAATTATTTTGATGCAAGTTCTCTTGAGTTTGAGTTATGAAAGCTTAAAAAATATCTGTAAGGAATTGAAGCTGCAGATTCTAAACCACATCCCACAGAGGGTGACCTCACAGGACTGCAAAGTGCCTGCTGTTTGTTCATGGTCACTATTCATTTCAATTCAGTTTCAGAAATCACAAATCAGTGGTGTTGGTCCTTGGTCTCTGTCAGCCTAGTAAGAACTGTCACTGAGTGTCTATGATGTTGATGTTGTACCAGGACTATAATTATTAGGTTATAGTGAATACAGTGGCATGTTCCTTTACTGACATATTGAGACCCAGGAATAGAGCATCCCTGGAAGAGTGTTTGCATGTTTTATCTTTTATGTTCCTTCCATGCATTGTATGAAAATTATGTAATTGATAAACCTGATTTTACTTTTGTTTGGAGAAACATTTGGACAACTGAATTCCAACCTGTCCTGCAGTCTCTACTTAGTTTTCAGGTTTTTCCCAAAACTCAACTTTATGAATTTGTGTGAAGAGATAGACAGAAACTGACACACTTCTCCAGGCACTGAGGCCATGAACACTGAACACACTGTCAGGGAAGTCAGAGCCCCATAGAAGCAATGCTGAGCCTCTCAGAAGGCATCACCAGGTGATGAGGGAAGCAGGTTGTGGTGCAACACAGTGTAGGGTCCAGGCTGGAGTCTGTGCCGAAATTTTCCTCTGGCACATCTGCTCGTGCTGTTTCTGGAGGTTCATATAGAAACACTGAGTGAAATTCTTGCTGGCAATTTGAGCCAAGAGAAAAAAAACTACAAAGGTTTCAAAATTTGAAAAAAACAGTTTTCAGACACCCTCCCAGGAACAGCTGCCATTCCCCAGCCTAAAGTCTCTTCATGTTTGCCCACCACATTCGCATAGGTCATTGATTTCTTGCATCTCTGGAAACAGCCCTGATATATGCTTAGTGATGGTCTGTCTAGTTTTAAAGTTAGGATTTAACCAAAGATAAAACTCCTGCCTGAGTAAGCTCCTCTTCAGTTCACTTGCATGAAGCAGGACCAGTGTCTCATACCAAACCATTCTTTGATGATCCTATGGACTGTGGGTTGTTCATAGTTGGGGTAAGAGTGGGATGACACAAAGTCTAATGTTATGTCTTCATTGATTCAGATAGCACAGGAAGTTTCAATTCCTTTGTCCTGAGCAGCCTCAGCCTTTGCACCTGGCTCTGAGGAAGGCTTAGATTCTTGCTCCATGCATGTTTTATTCTTCCTAGTGTTCCAAATGTCTTATATTCCTCTTCTCCAAAATATTGTCTTCTAAAAGAACCTATTTCAGAAGTCTATCATCTTTCCTGGGGCTATGCATAGAAATTCATGTCAGTGGAATTCAGCCTGTTTGATACAATATTTAAAATCAATGACAGTGCATGATACAAATCCCAGGCTATCTCAAGCTATCCTAAGTCATCACAGCTCAGTCTCTCCTGCCCTCTCTGTTAGATGACTGTCTCTTAAACTGTTCATTAGATGTGAGAGTGCCTGTCTTGTCTCCTGGTCTTCTAACCCAAGCTCAGCTAGGGAGGTGTGAACTCTTGGGTTTAAGTTGGGAGGGAATAGACTGGAGGATCCTTTGTGGCTTTTACTTGAAAATGGGTTGTATTAAACAGTTTGTTTTCTACAGAAATTATACATCCACTTAGAATCTATGTGTCTTACTGATTCTTATTATGTAAAATGTAGAAACATTTGTATGATGCATGTAATTTGGTGGTAGCAAAATGACTACAGAACAGCTGTCTCTGTCTCTCCCTGAAAGCTGGTGCTCATGATGACAAGCAGTCACACCACTGTAAACTTCCTCTCTTTCTACTTTGAAATTCCACCTTGAGAATTAAGGTTTTCCAGTGATTTTAAAGCAGGGATTCCTGATGTCATGCTGCTGAGAATATCACTGAGGCTTAGTGGTCTCTGCACCTGCATCATTTTCCTAAGTGCTTTGGGTTTTCAGGGCTGCAGTTTCTGAAGTGATGCTGCAAACAGCACAGCCCCTGCCCTGCTCTCCAGCGTGGGCAGCACACTGACCTGCGCAGTGTGACAATAGGATATGTTCTTAAAGATCACATTTCCTTTCTTGTTTTTTCTGTGTAGCTCAGTGGAATTAAGGAAAAATGCACATTTCCAATAATGACATGAGTGAAAACATCTTTCATTTTATATATATATACATATATACATATATATATATGTATATATATAACATCACCAGCTACTCAGTGCACACAGATCACAAAATGACACTCAGAGCATGTGCTCCAGATCATAGTTGTCTTATATAACCTGGAGACAGTGGAGCCCTATTTCTCTCTTTTTTTCCCTGGACTGCCAAGACACAACTCAAATGTCTGAGTTGTTGAAAGTGGAGAAAACTGCCATTTTACCTGATCAGTAGAAAATGTAACTGCTTCTTTCTCTTCCTCCCCTCTCCCTTACTGTGTTCTGATTCTTATGACTGGGATTCAGAAAACAAATCCATAAACTGTATAAAGAATGTAACAATTCAATGGGAATAATTAATTACCACTTATTTAACCCACATGTTCCTGATATCTAGAATACATGGTTCATTATCCTACAAGAGGATTAGCCTTTTCTATGAATGCTATAAAATTTTAATTCAGAAAATTTGTTTGTTAAATGTTCTTATCAACTATCTGTTTGAGGTCTAAATCCTTAAATGGTACCCTATAGTTGTAAATTTTATCCTTTTTGACTCTCCATTATAATGTCAAATGACCTAAATAAGTATAAATCAATTTCAACTTTCAAAGTGATAATTTGTTGTATAAATTTTTTTTAATATTGCTCAGTTCAGCCTACACTCCTGGCAAATCCAGTTTTCTCCCCCCAACATCAAGATTGAGTCAGGTGTTTCTCTAAAGGGTGTGGAATCAAAGGGGTCAGTCTAAGGTGTTTCTGATCCCAAGCTTTGCTTTTTTCTCTTTTTGTTTAGAGTCCACTAATGAGTGAGTACATCCCCTGCTTATCTTTCTGGGTTTGTGATACTTTGCTCAGAAGCTGAGCAGTATTGGGACCTTGGGATCATAAGACCTTGGGACCTCCTGACCATGCTGGGGGCGGTATGGGGAGATGTGGAGAAGAGAGAAAGACCTGATGTGGTTGGAGGTGGAAGGGACCTTGAGTAAGGATATACAAGGATAGAAAATATGACTTCTTTGTTCATAATAAAAAAAAGAAAAAAATATTTCCATACACACCACTGCTCCCCCTCCTGCCACTTCTCCCAGTTTCTCCAGCCTCTCCATACCCCAAACCACCATTCATTCCCCAGAGAGGGCAAGGAATCCCAAGGTGAGTCAATCCAGTCTGGCATGCCCAGTTGAGTTAGACCAGAGTTACTCCTCTATGTATCAAGGCTGAGAAAGGTGTTGCCTCCCAGGGCATGGGCCACAAGAATCCATTCATGCACCAAGAATAAATTCTGGTTCTCCTGCAAGAGGCTCCACAAACTGCCCGTGGCATTCAACTGTCATCTACATTTAAAGGTTTAGATCCATTCCATGGAGATTCGTCAGCTGTCATTTCAGAGACTGTGACCTCTCAGTATTATAGGAAGCCTACTCTGTGGGTCTCCTCATTATGATCCTGATCCCTTTGCTCATGTAATATCTCCTCCCTCTCTTAAGCTGGGCCAGTAGCTTGACCAGTTATGGATCTCTGCATTTGCCTCCGTCTGTTGCTGGAAGAAGATTCTATAATGGCAATTAAGGTAGTCATTTATATGATAATAGAGGAAGGCCAGTTTAGGCACCTTCTCCACTATTGCTTGGAGTATACTAGCTGAGCTCATCTTGTGGATTTTGGGTGTTTCCTTAGCACCAGGCTTCTTTCTAACTCCACAAAGACTCCCACTATCAAGATTTCCACTTCTTTTCTCTCCCTGTCTGTTGCTCCCCCTACCCAACCATCCCATTCTCTCATGTTCTCATCTCCCCTTCCCTCCCCCATGATCCCTATTTACTCAGATGATCTCTATTTTTCATTTCCAGGGGAATCTTTGAGTGTCTCTATTAATTTGCTCTGTTAACTGTCTGTAGGGGTGGTGGTGGGTGGATTGTAGCCTGGTTATTCTTTGCTTTACTTCTAAAATCCTCTGATGAATCAGTACATGGCATGTCTGTCTTTCTGGTCTGTGTTACCTTATTCAGGATGATACTCTCCAGATCCATCCAATTGACTGCAAATTTCTGGTTGTCATTTATTTTTACTGCTGAGTAGTACTCCATTGTGTAAATGTACCACAGTTTTTTAATTCATCCTTTATTTGAAGAGTATCTAGGTTTCTTCCAGATTCTGGCTATTACAAATAATGCTTCTATGAAAATAGGTGAGCTAATTCCCTTGGGGTAATAATGTGCATTCTTTGGGTATTTCTGGATCATTGACTAGGTTGGTTCCCAGTTTTCTGAGGAACCACCATGCTGATTTTCAAAGTGACTGTACAAGTTTACATTTCTACATTCCTGGTAGCAGCAATGGAGGAGTGTTCCCTTTGTTCCACAACTCCTCCAGCATGGATGTCATGTGTGTTTTTTGATCTTAGCCATTCTGACAGGTGTAAGATGGTGTTTCAGAGTTGTTTTGATTTGCATATCTCCAATGGGTAAGGAGTTGATCAATTTTATTAAGTGTCTTCAGCCATTGGGAGGTCTTCTGTTGAGAATTCCTTATTTAGCTCTGTACCCTGTTTTGTAATTGGATTCTTTGGGGTTTTGTAACCTCTAGTTTCTTGAGATCTCTATATATTTTAGAGATTAGCCATTTGTCCGATATAGGGTTGGTGAAGATATTTTCCCATTTTTAGGCTGTTGTTTTGTCTTATTGACTGTGTTCTCTGCCTTACAGAAGCTTCTCAGGTTTAGAAGGTCCAATTTATTAATTAGAACACTCAGTGTGTTACTACTGGTGTTATTTTAGGAAGTGGTCCCCTGTGTCAATGTATTTCACACTTTTTTTCCTATCAGGTTCAGTGTAACTGGATTTATGTTGAGATCTTTGATCAACTTGGGCTTGAGTTTTCTGCAGGGTGATGGATATAGATCTATTTGCATTTTTCTACATACCACCATCCAGTTACATCAGACCATTTCTTCATGAAACTATCTTTTTTCCATTAAATATTTTTGGCCCCTTTGTCAAGAATCAGGTGTTCAAACGTAAATTAATGTCTGAGTCTTTGTTTTGGTTCCATTGATCCACAAGTTGGTTTCTGTGCCAATATCTAGCTGTTTTTATTACTGTAGCTCTATAATATAGCTTGAAGTTAGGGATGGTGATACCTTCTTAAGTTCTATTATTGAACCAGATTCTGTCTATAATATCGCTGACATTGAAGACACTGTGGGTGAAAACCAAGTAAAATTCTACTCCTGCTCCAGTACAACCCAATAATTAAAATATGAAAAGACAACATTTTTGATGGATGGAGTTTTTAATGTTGATGGAGCTCATACACTGATGCAGACACCATGGGACACAGGATCCAGCCATGGCTCTCAAGTTTAGAACAAGTAATACCATGAGGATGGTTTGTGGAGTATAAGGTAAGACTGAGATCCTCAGTAGAGTAAGTATGTATGGGTATCTGCATGCTTCCCTGAGGCAGCAGAGCTGTCTGGGCATGGTTCCTGGGCTGCGCTCATAGGAATTATTGCTCTACTTTCTTCTTCAGCCACTGGATATTACCACAGAAGATGAATAGAAACAGCAGACTCCACACTAATTCCAACTTAAGGAACACCCTTTTCTTTGAAATTGCCATTGGGATTTTAGCCAACAGCACCCTTCTTCTCTTCCACATCCTCAAGTTCATTTGTGGGCACAGGCCCAAACCCACTGACCTTACCATTGGGTTCCTGGCTCTAATACACCTAATTATGTTGCTGATCACAGCATTCAGAGCTGCAGATATTTTTATTTCTAAAAGGGGATGGGATGACATCACATGTAGTTTTCTTGTCTACTTTTACAGAATTTTTAGAGGTCTCTCCCTTTGTACCACCAGCCTGTTGAGTGTCCTCCAGGCTATAATTCTCAGTCCCAGAAGCTCCTGTTTAGCAAAGTTCAAGTATAAATCTCCCTATCACATCTCTTGTGCCCTGATTTTCTTGACTATCTTCTATATGTTCATTAGCAGTCACATCTTAGTATCAATTATTGCCACACCTAATTTGACCTTGAAGAACTTTGTGTATATTTCTGAATCCTGCTCTATTGTACCCTTGAGTTACCTCATGAAAGGTACGTTTACCACACTGCTGGCCCTCAGGGAAACCCTTCTAATCAGTCTCATGGTCCTCTCTAGTGGGTACATGATAGTTCTCCTGTGCAGGCATAAGAAGCAGACCCAGCATCTTCACAACACCATCCTTTCTCCAAAAGCATCTCCAGAGCAAAGGGCCACCCAGACCATTCTGATTCTCCTGAGCTTCTTTGTGCTGATGTCCATTCTGGATGGTATTATCTCCTGCTTAAGAACTATGTTCCTGAATGATGCAACAACTTACTATATCCAACTCTTTGTGGTCCATATCTATGCTGTAGTAAGTCCTTTTGTATTTATGTGCACTGAAAAACATATAGGTAACTTGTTGAGCTCCATATGTGAGAGGGTGATAAATGTTTAAATATTCATGGATGTGCAAATTCCTTCAAAAAGAGCCAATGCCACATGGATGACATAGAAAGCTGAAAAACCACAACCACTGAACAGCTTGGGATTTGAAGCACCTTGGACCAGCAACTTGGAGCCCATTCCCTCCAGAGGAACACCTGGCCCAGTCTTGATATTGGGATGAGGAAATCAGACTTACCTGGAGTAGATCCTGAAAAAAGCCACATTGGGACCTTCTGTCCTTTCTGGAGAGGAGATGAGGAGTTGGAGAGAAGAGAGAATGACTGGAAGGGGTATTGAAGGAGAAGGGAGTTTGAAAAAGGGGATACATGGATAAAAATTAGACTTTATTCAAAAATTAAAAAAAAATTAACTTCACGAGATCCTACTTACTGATTGTTGATTTTAGTGTCTTTGCCACTGGTATTATATTTAGAAAGTAGTCGCCTGTGCCAATTTGTAGAAGCGTATTTCCCACTTTCTTTTCTATCAAGTTCAAAGTGGCTGGGTTTATGTTGAGGTCTTTGATCCACTTGGATTTGAGTTTTGTGCAGGGTGACAAGCTTGGATCTATTTGCATTTTTCTACACACTTCCATCCAGCTATGCCAACACCATTTGTTCAATATACTATCTTTTTTCCATTCAATATTTTGGGCCTGTTTGTCAAAGATCAGGTGTTCATAGATTTTTGTGTTAATGCCTGGACCCTCAATTCTATTCCATTGATCCACAAAGCTGTTTTTATGCCAGAAGCAGACTGTATTTTATTACTGTAGCTATATAGTATAACTTGAAGTCAGGATGATGATACCTCCTGAGGTTCTATTGTTGAACAAAACTGTTTTGACAATCCTGGCTTTCCTGTTATTCCAAATGAAATTGAGCATTGTTCTTTCAAGGTCCAAAAAATATTGTGTTGGGATTTAGATGGGCAGTGCATTGAATCTGTAGATTGCTTTTGGTAGAACTGCCATGATTACTATGTTGATCCTACCTATCCAGGAACATGGGAGATCTTTCCATTTTCTGATATCCTCTTCAATTTCTTTCTTCAGTGATTTAAAATGTTTGTTAAATAGATCTGTTACTTCTTTGGTTATAGTTACTGCAAGATATTTAATACTATTTACAGCTATTATGATGCATAATATTTCCCTTATTTCTTTTTCAGCCCTTCTATATTTAGTGTATAGAAGGGCTACTGATTTCTTTGAGTTAATGTTGTACCCTGCTACATTGCTAAAGGTGTTTATCATCCTTAGAAGTTCCTAGGAAGAATTCTGTGGGTCACTTATGTATACAATCATATCATCTGCAAATAGAGATAGTTTCACTTCTTCTTTTCCAGTTTGTATCCCCTTAATCTCATTTTGTTCTCTTATTGCTTTAGCTAAAACTTTGAAAACTATATTGAATAGATAAGGGGAGAGAGGACATTCTTGTCTAATTTCTGATTTTAGTGGGATTGCTTTGAGTTTTTCTCCATTCATGGTTGATGCTCACTGTCAGCTTCTTGTAAATCACCTGTATTATATTTAGGTATTGTCCCTGTATTTCTGAAGCCAAGGACATTGTCAATAGGACAAAACCACAGCCTACAGAATGGGAAAAAATTTTCACCAACCCTACAAGAGATAGAAGAATGATTTCTAAGATATATAAAGAACTCAAGAATCTAGATCCCAAAACCTTGAATAATCCAATCAAAAAAATGGGGATCTAATTGAAAAAAGGAATTCTCAGCAGAAGAATTATGAATGGCTAAAAGACACCTGAAGAAAACTGCACATCATCTTTAGCCATCAGAGAAATGCAAATCAAAACAACTTTGAGATACCACCTAACACCTGTTAGATTGGCTAAGGTGAAAGACACAGATGACAGCCTATGCTGGAGTGGATAGGGAGCAAGGGGAACACTCCCCCATTTTTGGTGGGATTGTAAGCTTGTTCAACCACTTTGGAATGCAGTATGGAGGTTTTTCAGAAAATTGAAAATCAATCTTCCCAAGGGCCCAGCAATTCCACTTCTCGGCGTATACCGTAAAGATGAACAGTCACACTCCAAAGGCATTAGCTCAACTATGTTCAAAGCAGCGTTATTTTTAATAGCAAGTACCTGGAAACAACCTAGATGCCCCTCAACTGAAGAATGGATTAACAAACTGTGGTACATCTATGCAATGGAGTAATACACAGAAGTAAGAAAAAAATTATATACTAAAATTCACAGGCAAATGGCTGGATTTGGAGAATATCCTCCTGAGCAAAGTATCACAAATCCAGAAAGATAAGCAGGGGATGTGCTCACTCATTAGTGGACTTTAAACAAAAAGCAAAACATGCCCAAGCTACAAACCACAACCACTGAACAGCTTGGGATCAGAAACACCTTGACTGACTCCTTGGATTCCACTGCCCCTAGAGGAACACCTAAATCAGTTTTGAGGTTTTGGGAGAAAACTGGATCTGCCATGAGTGGAGGCTGAGCTGAGCAATATTGGGACCACTTGCCACCTGCTCGGGGGGGGGGGGTGATGGGGATTTGTGGAGAAGAGAGAATGACATGATATAGTGGGAGGGGGAAGGGACTTTGAATAAGGATATACAAGGATAGAAAGTGTGACTTCTTTGTTCATAATAATAAAAAATCAATATGATAAAAAACAAAAAAGAAAAAATTTTAAAGAAAGTATAAAAAAATTTAAGTATAATAAAAAATTGTTCTATTTGCAAGAATTGAGTAAAATTTCATAAAAATAAACACTTAAAGTTTTACAATTAAATCCTACATTATTTTTTCAGTGTCAAATTTTATTTTTAATTTTAATTATAAGTTAAATTAAAATTAAGTCTATAATCCTTTGTTAAAAAAAAAGAACAAAAAGAAAAAAATAAGTAAAAAGAAAAAAGAAATGCAGACCCATATCCACAGCCAACTCAGAGGTGAGCAGATTCCAGCTCCTGGGCTACCAAGAGAATTCCACTTTGGGGCCAGCGTCACACCCATGGTTCAGAACTCACACTCTTCTGCAGCAGTCAGACCATAGGCTAAAGCTGGGATGGGATTTCCTCACTGATTCCTACAGATATATAGCAGGAGGAAACTCCCATGGCTGGGCCTTGTCTCCAGGGCAAGCTGCTTCATCATAGACAGACTGATGCCTTAGAATCACAAATCTGTGTCCAGAGCAGAGTCAGAGATTGTGCAGACCACATGTGCAGAAGAGACAGGAGACACACAAGTCATCTAGCCACTACTGACTAGCAGCTGACTAAGAGTGAACCTCTGAAGCAATGGGCAGACAGTAGTGCAAGAATACATATAACTATATAAACAACAACAAGGCAAAACCAGAAGAAACTAATGGTTCTACAACACTAAGACCTGAACAGAGCAATGAAGAGAAATCAGAAGAAAACAACATCAAAAATACATTTATGAAGATTATAGAAGCTTTAAAAGACGACATAAAAATTCCCTTAAAGAAATAGAAAAAAATACAAAAAAAAAAAAATTGGAAGAGATGAACAAAACCTTGAAAGAAAACCAAGAAAAGGAAAACCAACAAATGAAAGAAACATTCCAGAAACTAAAATTTGAAATAGAAGCAATAAAGAAGGCACAAAATGAGGCAAAGTTGGAAAAATAAAATCTGAAGAAAAGAACTAGAACTACAGATACAAACATAACCAACAGAATCCAAGAGATAGAAGAAAGAATCTCTGGAGTGGAAGACTCAATAGCGGAAATAGATACATCAGTCAAAGAAAACACTAAAACCAAAAAACCCCTAACACAAAACATTCAGAAAATTTGATATACCATGAAAAAACCTAACCTGAGAATAATAGGAATAGAAGAAGGAGAAGAATTGTAGCTCAAAGGCATAGATAATGAATTCAATAAAATCATAGAAGAAAACTTTCCCAATCTAAAAAAGGAAATGTCTATAAAGATACAAGAAGCTTACAGAACATCAAATAGATTAAATCCTCAAAAAATGTCTGCTTGCTACATAATAATCAAGTCACAAAATGTACAGAAAAAGTTTACACTCCCACCAACAATGGAGGAGTGTTCTGCTAACTCCGCATCCTCTCCAGCATAAGCTGTCATCTGTGTCTTTTATCTTAGTCAATCTGACAGGTGCCAGGTGGTATCTCAAAGTTGTTTTGATTTGCATTTCTCTGATGGCTAAAGATATTGAGCACTTTTTCAAGTGCCTTTCAGCCATTCGTATTTCTTCTGCTGAGAAATACCTTTTTAGTTCTGAACCTGATTTTTTGATTTCATTATTAAGTGTTTAGGGCTCTTGTTTCTTGTGTTCTCTATATATTTTAGATGAATCCTCTGTCACTTGTAGGGTTGGTAAAAATCATTTCCCATTCTGTAAACTGTCATTTTTTCTTATTGACTGTGTCCTTGGCCTTATGGAAGTTTCTTAGTTTCAGTAGGTCCCACTTACTGATTGTTGTTTTTAGTGTCTATGCTACTGGTGCTATATTTAGGAAACCGTTGCCTGTGCCAATGCACTGGAGAGTATTTGCCACTTTTAGTTTAGCTGGGTTTATGTTGAAGTCTTTGATCCACTTGGATTTGGGTGAATCTATTCTCTGATATTCCAGCCTGTTTTTATTAAATATAAAATATATCACCACAAAAAACCCATACAGAACAAAGAAAAAATTTTAAGAGCTGCAAAAGAAAAGGGCCAACTTAACTGTAAAGGCAAACCCACCAGAATAACACCAGACTGTATTAAGTAAACAATAAAAGCAAGAAGATCCTGGTCAGAAGTTATACAGACACTAAAAAAGCATGGCTGACAACCCAGACTACTAAAACTCAGCAAAATTATCAATCACCATAGATGGAGTAAGCAAAATATTTCATGACAAAAGTAGATTTAGACAATACCTATCCACAAATCCAGCCCTTCGTTAAAGCACTAGAGGAAAAACTCCAATCTAAGGATCCCAGATACACCCAAAAAACTACAAACTTGATAATGCCACAGAAGAAAAAGTCCAAAGAAAACAAATACACACAAGCTACCACAAAAAATGGGAGGAAATAACAATCAGTGGTCATTAATATACCTTAATATCAATGGACTCCATTAACCTATAAAAAGACACACCTAGTGTACAATGGAGTACTACTCAGCAGTAAGAAAAAATGATATCCTAAAATTCACAGGAAAATGGATGGATTTGGAGAATATCCTCCTGAGTGAAGTATCACAAATCCAGAAAGATAAGCAGGAAATGTACTCACTCATTAGCGGACTTTAAACAAAATGCAAAGAACACCCAAGCTACAAACCACAACCACTGAACAGCTTGGGATCTGAAGCAACTTGGACTGGTATCTTGGAGCCCATTCTCTCCAGAGGACCACTTAACCCACTATTGATTTTAGGATGAGGAAATTAGACTTGCCTGGAGCAGATGCTGAACTAATCCACCTTGTGACCTCCTGCTATTTCAGAAGAGTTGAGGGGATGGATAAAAGAGAGAGTGACCATGAAGGGCTGGTAAGGGGAAGGGAGTTTGAACAAGGAGATACATAGATAAAAAGGAGATTTTATTCTATAAAATTAAAAGAGAACCAATGACTTAGTGTCTATGTGTTTTGGTGTACATGAAAATATGAAGTTATAGAGATTTTTATATTATTTATTTTAATCCTTGTTATTGCAAACATGTAACAGAAAATTAAACCACATGCCCTTTGAAATAAGATAAGGGATCTGTATGTATATACCTGTGTGTGTGTGTGTGTGAGTGTGCATGTGTGTGTGTGTGTGTGTGTGTGTGTGTGTGCACTGAGATGTATCAATGAGTCTTTAAAAGAGTCCTGTGAGGTGGCTTTTACACATCATGGCTTGGTATAGCACAGATTTGACAAACTTTAACAGTTTTCAACATTTCTTTTTATATTATGAATAAAGAAGTTACATTTTCTATCCCTGTACATACTTAATAGAGGTCCCTTCCCCCTCAAGCCACATTAGGTCATTCTTTCTTCTCCACAACTCCCCATCCTCCCCATGGGCAGGTGATCCTAGGGTCCCAAGGTCCCAATATTGCTTAGTTCAGCCTCCACTACTGGCAAATCCAACTTTATCTCACCAACATCAAGACTGAGTCAAGTGTTCCTCTAGGGGAAGTGGGATCCAAGGTGTTAGTCCAAGGTGTATGCAATCCCCAGCTTTGGTGGTTTTGTTTTGCAGCTTGGGCATACTTTGCTTGTTTCTTTTTTTTTTTTTTTTTTTTTTTTTTTTTTTTTTTTTTTTTTTTTTTTTTTTTTTTTTTTTTTTTTTTTTTTTTTTTTTTTTAGAGTCCACTAATGAGTGAGTACATCCCCTGCTTATCTTTCTGGTTTTGTGATACCTCGCTCAGGAGGATATTCTCCAAATACATCCATTTGCCTGCAAATTTTAGGATATCATTTTTTCTTACTGCTGAGTAGTACTATATTGTGTAGATGTATCACAGTTTGTTAATCTATTCTTCACTTGAGGGGCATCTAGGTTGTTTCCAGGTTCTTGCTGTTACAAATAATGCTGCTATAAAAATAGTTGAGCTAATAATGCCTTTGGAGTGCAACTGTGCGTCTTTTGGGTATACACCCAGAAGTGGTACTGCTGGGTCCTTGGGGAGATTGATTCTCAGTTTTCTGAGAAACCGGCATACTGCATTCCAGTGTGGCTGAACAAGCTTACACTCTCACCAACAATGGAGGAGTGTTCCCCTTGTTCCACACCCTTTCCAGCATAGACTGTCATCTGTGTCTTTTATCTTAGTCAATCTGAGAGGTGTCAGGCGGCATCTCAAAGTTGTTTTGATTTGCATTTCTCTGATGGCTAAAGATGATGAGCAGTTTTTCAGGTGCCTTTCAGTCATTTATAATTCTTCTGCTGAGAATTCCCTTTTTAATTGTGAACCCCTTTTTTTGATTGGGTTTTTCAGGGTTTTGGGCTCTAGATTCTTGAATTCTTTCATTATCTTAGAGATCCGTCCTCTATCACTTGTAGGGGTGGTGAAAATCTTTTTCCATTCTGTAGGCTGTCATTTTGTCCTATTGACAGTGCCCTTGGCTTTACAGAAGCTTCTCAGTTTCAGGAGGTCCCACTTATTGATTGTTATTCTTAGTGTCTGTGCCACTGGTGTTATATTTAGAAAGTGGTCGCCTGTGCCAATTTGTTGGAGGGTATTTCCCACTTTCTTTTCTATCAAGTTCAGATTGGCTGAGTTTATGTTGAGGTCTTTGATCCACTTGGATTTGAGTTTTGTGCAGGGTGACAGGTTTGGATGTATTTGCATCTCTCTACACACTACCATCCAGCTATGACACCACCATTTGTTAAAGATACCTTCTTTTTTCCAGTGAATATTTTGGGCCTGTTTGTCAAAGATCAGGTGTTTATAGCTTTTTGGGTTAGTTTTCAACATTTCAGTTTTCTCTTTTATACCTATTTTTACAAATTAAAAAAGAAAAAATTCTCATCATAATCATATGATCCAAAAAGGGAATTACACACAAAACTCTCAAAATAGACCTATGTGCAACAACCACATTGTTGTTAACTATTATTTTCATTAGATAGAGATGTGTTACATTTGCTTATGCTGAAGAATATTACTTCAACTGTATAAGAGTGTGTTACTTTTGCTTTGCTGCATTTTTTCATCATGTAAAGATGTGTTTCATTTGTTTTACCTTGCCTACCTAAGGCTCCTAATTGATCTCATAAACAGCAGAAGAGGGATAGCCGGGGCTGGTGGGCAGAGTGAATAAATAGGAGGAGGAACCTCGTCTGGAAAGGAAGAAAGAGAAGGGAAGAAAGGAGAGAATGATGGACATGCCTGGGGCAAGAAGCCAGACAACAAGAAGAAACAGTGAAGGTAAGATACACAGCAGAAAGAAAGGTAATAACTGAGGCAAAATGTAGATAAAGAGAAACAGGTTAATTTAAATTAGAAGAGCTGGTCAGGAAAGAACTAAGCTAAAGCAGAGCAGTCAAATCTATTAAGAAATCTCCTTGTCCTGATTTGGAAGCTGATTGTTGGCCCAAAAGAAAAAGCCTGGTACACCACACAGTGGTTGGTTGTTTAGCAATGCTAACAGTAACAGGATTTAAACTTCTGAGAAAGGAATGAAACAACTTTCTAGAGTTATCAGAACATATGACCAAAACATAGCCTCTGCATGGTGTGGGATATTGTTCAGTCTTAAAATGCAAGGCAATTTCATCACAAGGTGCTGTGGTTTGGAGCCATGAAATAAAAAGAAATAGCTTTACCATACTGATCAACCCCCTTGAAGTTTAATACTCCGCCACAAATCTCTTGGGAAACACATTTTTATGACCCAATTAATAAGTCTGATATCAACACAAAAAGATAAACTATTAGGGTCAATATTTATTTAAGTCATTTACAATATAAATGTAGGAAATTTAGAAAACAAAAAGATCCACTCTTCTGGAATGGATGTTCCTTCCATGTGGTGGAGAAGCAAGGAGAGCACTGCCCTCATGGCACAGAACTTTAAGCTGGTTTTGGCCATTCCTTAAGATATTGCCAAAATTATTCAATGCAATATATCATATAAGAATTAATATTTATTAAAGGGTTAAGTGAACACTCACGGATACAAGGTAACCTTAAGGCAATTCTAGGAGAGTCGGAACTTCCCACACTGGATTTTCAGTCCTCTCCCAGAGAAAGCAGGAACAAATAGGAAAGCAATTTCAGGTTCTATGCCCTCAAAGATTCTGGCCATGCCTCATAGGGGGCCAGATTCTCTGATGTCATGAGTACTTCCTTGAATGGCCTATGATAATCCCACTACATTAAAGCTACAGGTATTGAATCCCACTTCATCTCTGTTTTTTTGTATTAATAAGGAAGTTTAAACTTACACAAACACACACACACAGACACACATACAAACACACACACACATATATATATATATGCAGTAGAAATAATTATCAGTTAATGTCTGGCAGAGGGAAAATAGAGACAATGACATAAACAAAATAAAACTACAACTATAAGAACAATAAACATAAAACTTATATTAAATGTTTAGAATATTGATGTGTGGCAAAAATAGAGATTATTTTAAAGTTGCTTTTTTGAATAATATGAATTTAGTACTTAAATGCTTTTAAACTGGATAAGACATGATCATAACTAAAGATGTTTAATCTTTAATTTTATTAAATATCTGAGAAGGAAAATGTATTACCTGTGTAAGCTGGAAGTATGGGTGGGTAACTTTTGAAATTTAATAAGAGATCAAGACAGTAACAGTCAGCTGCCTGGACAGTCATCTACAGCTTTGTATAAAGTTGAAGATCTAAGTTTTTGGCTACATGCCTAGAATTTTTGACAGAATTTTTAGAAGTAGGGTATTTTGAGAAAACATTTTATCTTGTCTTGGCAGGCTTTAGTAGTCTTTTGTCGTTTATCTAGATTGGATGACATGCTCATTGTCAGCTTTGGAGACAAGAGCAGTTTTCTGCTCAACAGGACTCTATCTGCTAAAAATGACAAACTCTATGGGGATGTCTTTGATGCCCACCATCATCTTGGGAATGGAATGGTGCTGCCAGAAGCAATTGTGTCTCTCAAAGTTGAATTTTGAATAATGAAACATTTAAATGTCATATTTTTTGGCCTTTGAAGTGTTTGAAGACTCATGTCTAACACACACATATATATATAAACAAATATGTATGTATATATATACATATATATATATGAGAGACCTAAACAGCATGACTAGTATATGGCAAACATAGGAAAATATGACTTGTAATTTTTATTATCTTAAAGACTAAAATTTACATGGTAAAAGTAGACAATCTATAAATACGTATACATTTTTGGATAATGATATTAATTATGACAATCATATAAACGTTAAACAAAGGTAAATAAATGTATAGTGTAAAATAACAAT
>PVIH01023504.1:0-24687 GCA_004025045.1 Sigmodon hispidus | reverse complement strand
AGCCAGGTTCATTCCAAAGCAGACCAGACAGAGAGTGTTTGCAAACATTCTGGTTCCAGAGACTGCCAAGTCTATCCACACATTGACGATCACAGCCTAAAGCTGAGCGATATTGATATCGGTCTGGCCCTACCACACTTTGCTGAGACCAGAGAAAATTCTGTAGAGAAATGGAGTCAGACATGTCCCAAGCCTTCCAGGAAGAACTCAAGTGCTTCATCTGTCTGAGCTCCCTTACAGACCCGGTCACCATAAGCTGTGGCCACAGCTTCTGTCGAGCCTGCCTCCACCTTTCCTGGGAAGACTGCCAACCTCCCGTCCATTGCCCTGCGTGCAGGGAACCATCCCAGCAGAAGGATTTCAGAACCAACATTGTTCTCAAGAAGCTGGTGTCCATTGCCAGACAAGAAAGCCTCAGGAGAGACCTGAGCTCCGAGGAGCACATGTGTGTGACCCACAGGGAGACTAGGAGAATCTTCTGTGCTGAGAAAAGGATCTACCTCTGTCCACTCTGCTTGGACTCTCATGACAGAGGCCACACTCACTGTCCCATTGAAGCAGCTGCTGAGGATCAAATGGAAAGACTTCTGAAGCAAATGGCACGAGTATGGGAGAAGATCCAAGACAATCAAGAGAATATAGAGGCAGAGAAGAGAACAGTAACTCTGTGGAAGGACTACCTGACTCTTCGGGAAGACATGGTCAGGACAGAGTATAGGAAGCTGCATCCAGTCCTCTGTCAAGAGGAAGAGCAACATATTGAGTCTATGAGATATGAAGGCCAATGTGTTTTAAAGCAACTCAGGAAAAGTGAAGCCTTGATGGTCCAAGACAGCAGACGACTAAGAGAAATCTATCAGGAGCTCATGGAAATGTCCCAGGAGCCATATATGGTACTGCTCCAGGGTTCAGGTGACATTTTGGCAAGAAGTGAGTCAATGCAGCTGCACTCGGTCCAGACTATGAAACCAGAACTCAGTGCCTTACCCATCACTGGACTGACTGAAAGGTTCAACAACTTCCAAGCTGACATTGAATTTAAAAATGTAACAGCACTTCTTTCCAACATTAAACTATTTGATGTCCTGAGAAGATTCAGACCCAGACCTCACCACAACAGTATTTCCATGGATTCTACTAGATACTATGTGGCTTCCTGGGGATCACAGTGCTTCAACTCTGGGAAATATTACTGGGAAGGGGACTTGGGGAACCGCTCAGAGTGGGCTGTGGGCGTCTGTAAAGATTCCTGGTTAAGGCATAGAAATGACTTAATTGAACCTGAGGGGTCATTTCTTCTCGTGTGTGTGAAGGAGGGTAATCACTATAGTCTCCTCACCACATGCCCAATAGTCCATCACTTTATAGAGAAGCCACTGGGCAGGATTGGCGTGCTCTTTGATTGTGAGGATGGATGTGTAAGTTTCCTGAATGTTGCCAAGAGTTCCCTCATATACAAGTATCCTCCTGGCAGCTTCAATTACCCTGTAAGGCCTTTCTTCTCCACTGGTGGCCCATGATCACTGGAGTATGTCGTCATGTACACTAGGGGTTTTCTAAAGAATTTCATACTGTACTTTGCTTGTCACTAATAAATTTTAAAATACTATGAAATGACAAAAATATATCATCACTTGTCTTTCCTGGGGTGAAACACCTGACCTCTAGACCAAGGGTTCTCTGTCTGTGTCCTTTTGTGCCTGGGTTCTGTAGAAAAAAGGAACACCACAGACTATGACTATCGTACAATTAACAGGGACCTGATTCAGGGACCAAAGACATGGATGGATCCAGGGAGCTAACTCATGAGACAGGAAACCAAGAGCCTGGGGCCAAGGACAATAACCAGGGACCAGGGGTCCAGGTTCAGAGTAGGGGACCAAGGACTGTACATGGACCATGGGCATGGACCAGACACAAATAAGGGACCAGATAGGGGGCAGGAACTAGAAGCCTGATTCAAGAGCCCAGGGATCGGGAACTAAGACAAGGGACCAGGGACCGAGAAACAAATTCTTGTTGGTATTTAGTGAAATCTCAGAGCCTGGTATTGGGGAAAGACTGCAATAAGAGAGAAAGGAAACAGACCACAGTCAATTCTTGCCCAGCCAGCTTCTCAGAGTCAAACTACAATTTTCCTTGGCAGGGATTCAGGCACTTGGCCCTGCTGGACCCTCCTCACCTTTGGGCGGAGTCTGAGTCTGTCTTTCAGAGTCCTCTGTCCTTGTCTGTTTGCTCAGTTTTAGGTGGATAGCCGAGCAAATTCTCTCATCAGTAGCTGAGGGGACCATGGCAGTCAGAGTTTAACTCTGCATACTACAGAGTGCATGTGGACATGCTCTACCAACAACATCTGGTCCTAGAACCCTTAATATTTCTTTGTTCTTTTTAGCAGTGTTTTTTAGAACACAAGTAATATCATGGACTATTGATATTGAAAAATAGATGTACTTCTTGTATATGGTAGTACACAGGTATTATCCAAGTACTCCAGAGCCTAGGATAGAACATGGAAATTTTATGGGTATTGTGGGGTTATATCTTTCACAAAAGAATGCAGCATTTTGCAACCGTGATGTCCAGCTCAAACTGTATAAACCAATTACTTTAGTTAATCAGCAATTTCTAATTAAGCCAAACATGTTCATACACTATGACCCAGTAATATAGTAGGTATCTACCTGCTCCATATATATGTGCATGTATATATATTATATATATATATGTACATACTTTTATTCATCTAAAGACATATATTACAATAGTCATGAAAAATGTTCATAGCAATCCTGGGAAATTCCTTAGTGAGTATGAGTATTTACTGAATGTGGTAATAATTTGTGGTTGCTCAACAAATAAAGATTATCTGAAGATGAGATGGCAGAGCCATCCACAGTGTTAGCCTTGAAGATCATGTGGTGTTGGCTCATACCTTTAGTCCTAGGTTTTTGGAGGCAGAGGCAGTTGGATCTCTGTGGTTCAAGGCCACTCTGGGCTATACAAGATTAATCTAGTCCTAAAGAAAACAGAGTCAGGTAGTCAGGTCATTCATTTTTATACCTAGAACTTGAGATCTTGATGGGAGCCACAAAAATTCAAAATAGGAAAGATGGTGCCACAAGGCTAGGCCAAAGGCCTCTGATGGAGGGAAAGCCAATATCTCAAGGAGTCTTGGTGCTAATTGTTTTTGCAGGTACTGACCTCATCCTACAGAGGATTTCTGTGTATGAAGGCACTCCCCTCTATTTGTTATTATTTCCTTGGAATTTATGGATATATATATCCCCCTATCCTGGTGAGAAAACAGTCACACAGATAAAATTTTCCAGACCTTTATTTCCTCTACCCAGAAAAGACTCACTGTCTATCTTGCCTATGATTACCTTTGCTAGGAAAGCAGTAATAACCCACTTAAAACTCTCTGGCATCCAAGGCCAGCCACAGACAAGACAACCACTAATACTTCTTAAAGTCACCTCTTCTACTGATAAGAGAGCTATCCAGATCCAATTAACCCAAGAAAGTTTTCTAAGGCTTCCCTGCACCTAGATTCATCAACAAAAGATCCTATCTTGAAAGTTTAAGAATGCAAACTAAGCCTTCACTAACTCTCTCCTAGGGAAAGCTGCAAGGGGCTCCTTCCATTGTTTCCTGTCATCTAGCAACCCTAGCCCTAATGGCCTAGCCCTATGAACTGGAACCTGGTAGTGGTATTCTATTTGGGGATGGTTAGTGACAAAAGAAGAATCCTAAAACTAGGCATGTATGAAGGGTTTCTTTTCTTAGGGCAAACCACATCTCTGCCTACCCACTACATATTCTTACAGATCACCCACAGGCACTTGAAAGTCATCAAGACCCACAATGAAGTGTTCATCACCACCCCCTTGTAAACGTCTCAGACTTGGGACTGAAGCCTGATATCACCCACTCATTGCATCAGGCTTCAAGTCTTGTCAGCACCATCTCTGAATATCCCTCCTCTGCTTCCTGCCTCATCCTTGGCCATATCAGGAAGAGCAGAGATTCAGGACAAGCTTCCTTACTTTCTTCATAATCTGGCCCAAGTGTCCTTATCATTTTAGATAAGCTTAAACCTTAACCTTCTCATAAAATGTTTCCTCTATCCTTCAAAAGTTGTCTTCAAAATTAAGTACAAACTTCAAATGAAGCAGCTGCAGTCCATGATACAGTGGTCTGTAGCTAGGATCTGAATTAGTTAGGTTTTTGCTTTTGCAGTTTTTTCACAGTACTATGGAAAAATGTCTAACAAAAACAATGGAAGAAAAGAAGGAAGAGAAAATGGGAAGAGTAGGCTTATTTGGATTCACAGTTTGAGGGTCAGTCCTTCATGGCAGGAAAACTGTCATGGTGAGGGTCTCTCTAGCTATGGCTACAGGTGTATGAAGAAACTGGTCACATTGTAAAGTCAAGAAACAGGGGAAGTCAATGCTGGTGTTCTGCTGGTACACTGCTTCCTCCTTTAAAGTTTTAAAAACTTAATTCTTTGAGAATTTTATATGATGCATTTTAATCATATCCATCACCTTCTCCCAATTCCTTTCAGTTCCACCCCCACCTCCCTAGTTAGGATGTGGAATGATGCCACCCAAATTTGGGGTGAGTCTGGGTCTCCAGTTATACTTCTCTGCAGTTACCCTATCAGATACATGGAGAACTATGTCTCCTAAGTAATTCTAAATCCTACCAAGTTCACCATCAAAAGTAGTCATCAGAGACCCACCTATTTGACAACCAAACATACTACTCCTAAATTATAACATTCTACATCTGGTCCTCAGTGTCCTATGTTTATTTCATGATACAAATATTTTTAATCCCATCTCTAAAGATGCTGAAGTCAAAACAGTATAACACTACTTAAAAGTCCAAAGTCTTTTGTGAAACTCAAGATAACCTATTAATGGTAAATTCCTATAAAATCAAACTTTTAGGTTTCATACTTCTAAGACATAAAAACACAAAGTAAACATCCTCCTTCCAAAAGGAAGGAATGTAGGGGGGAGTAAAAAAGGAATGTTCAAGATAAAGTAAGAGAAATTTAGGAGGACAAATGCCAAATCCTACAGGTCTATGTCTGGAGCTGTTGATGGGATTGACTAAACTTAATAGCATTGGGCAGCTCTGCTCCTCTAACATTGCTACCTATAGTACATGCAACCTCTCTTGGCGTAGCTCCAGTCTATAACAACTTTTCTTGGGGATGTCCTACAGTCCTAAAATCTCCAATATCTTCAAGTCCCATTACAATGCTTAGCCTTGTCTAATTTATTCAATGACCTCTCAGGGCCACCTTGAAGGAAATCCGGCACTGCCACATGTTTCCTAATTTCAGTGTTTTTCTGGACTCCTGATGAAAGCTTACATGACCTCAGGCCTCTTGTATTTCATGCACCTACAAACCTACACAATGTGGACAGAACTGCCAATTTCTATTTCTAGTTTGTAATGTGACTTGGTTTTCTTGGACCACAGTTTCAGCAGTAACTGGGTATCTTCATTTCTGACCCTATAGAAGCAGTTCTCTAGGCAGCCATTTTGTACTGTGGTAGCATTCTGAATTTAGGTTTCCTCTTTGAGACAAATATTCATTTTTACAAGTTAGAACAAAATCACTCATCTCATGACTGGGAAATAAAAAACAGAAAGGAAGAATGTGGTGATATTTTGTTTACATTGAAACAAATAAAGCTTATCTGAAGATTAGGGAGCAGAGTCTTGTTAGCCTAGTTAGCCTAGAGGTCAGGCAGTGGTGGCATACACCTTTAATTTCAGCATTTGGAAGGAGAAAGCAGGAAGATCAGGAGTTCAAAGCCACTCTGGGCTTCTTGAGATTGATCTGGCCTAAAAGAGAAACAGAACCTGGCAGTTGGGGCCTCACACCTTTAATCCCAGCACTTGGGATCTCATGCCTTTGATCCCAATACTTGGAGGTGGGAATAGAACATGATATGGCTTTGCAGAGAGAAGAATATAGGTGCCCCATCCCCATTTCAGGCTGAGGAGTCCTAAAGATAAGAGTTGGTTGTGGCTGCTCCTTTATTTCTCTGATCTTTCAGCATTTACCCCAATATCTAGCTCTAGGTTTTTATTATTAAAACCAAATGAAATGTGTGTTAATAAGAGACTGGGGTCCCATATTCCCTTCAAAAGCATGCCACAGATTTCTTCCTACTAGGATGTTCTCCAGTTTCTAGTACCTCTTAATAGAGTCATTCTGGTCCTTTAAACAAACAGGCTTTGGAGTACATTAAATATTCATACTATCTTTTAATATGTTTAGGTATGTTTCTTGTATTTATTCCTGATCACTCCAAGACCTTTATCATGATTTTGTCAAAGGCTTTTTTAGCACCTAGTGAGATGATCATGCGATTGCCTTTTCAATTTGTTTTCCGATTTTGTGGAGTACAAGTTTTCAAAGTATGATCTATTGATTTCCTAGATTTCCTTGAAGTCTCTCATTATGACCCCATTTTAATTCATTTCATTTGTTTGTTGATCCTATTGATTTTCTCAAAGGACCAACTCTGTTTCATGGGTTTAGAGAGAAACCTGGTGCTAGAGAAATACATAGGAACCCACAAGAAGGTCCCAGATAAGACTCCTAGCAAAGCTGGAAAGGGTGCCTGGACAAGCCTTCCCTTGTAATCAGATTGGTGACTTCCCTAACTGTCATCATAGAACCTATATCCAATGACTGATGGAAGCAGATGCAGAGACCCACAGCCAAACACTTGGCCAAACTCCTGGAGTTCAGTGGTGTCAACAGCACAATGAAGAAAATTACAGGGACAGCTGACCAGAGCTAAAGGGAGCTCAGGGACTCTGGAGCTGGAGAGCCTACATGAGACTGAATTAGGCCTTCGGAATAAGGGAGACAGTTGATCTAACCAAGTTGTTAATGTGCCCCTGTCTATGGGAGCAGGAATTATCCTGGTTACAGGAACTGAACTGGATTTTTAGAGCCCACTCCCTGTGGTGGGTTGCCTTGCTCAGCCTTATTCAGGGAGAAAGTAATGTTTCTGCCTCAACTTAGTATGTCAGCCTGTGTTGGCCACTCAGGGGAGACCTTGTCCCCTTTGAGGAGTGGATGGGGAGAGAAGGGGGGCAGAGAGTCAAGGACAATGGAAGGTATGTAAAAGGAACTTTATTAATAAAAGATCTGAACTATAGTAATAATTAATTCCATCATTTTGTGACTAAATTACTTAACTCCTCTCTTAAACTTAAATCTCATAATTACAGTATTACAGTTACATCATTAAAGAATACAAACTATATCACAGTTGCCTCATCTTAGAATCCCTCTACTTGAGGTTTAAAGGAGAAACAACAATAACAATTATCTAACTTCTTTAAGGCTAAAAAGAAATTGTCCATGTTTAGAAAAGAATCTAAAGTTTGACTGTATATTTGGTCCAGGAATTAGGCATTGATATGCTTATTTGCAGGTGAAGAATTGGGAGAAGATACTTTAAAAACATCCCTTTGACTGGAACCTAACTTGTCATTGTCGAATGCTATGCTCAGCTGCCTCCTCCTCATGGAAAATAAATAGCTAAAGCACTAACATGACCCCAATATATTGAAATGTCACTTGATTTGCACTCTAAAGTTTGGCCTTGAGGAAATAACAGCCTATAGTCCAACTATGGTCTAGGCCAGGAGCAATAATGAGAAAACTCACGTGGCATTTAAAAATAATGAGAAAAGAGAGCAGTGCTTAAGGATGTGAGTCACTGCTGTTTGGGAGGCAGGAGGAGAGCCAAGAAAGGAGAATATAAAAAGAGTCAGGGTGAAAATAAATGCTAGTTCTGTGGATAAGAAGCCAAAGGGATAAACCTAGGCCTCAGGCCTCTGGAAGCTTCAGAGCTAAGGTGAAGGGGGTGATAGTCAATGGGAAATCCTGCACTCACCAGACACACTGGGAATTGTGTCACTCACAGGGACCTGGGGTAATAATATAAAGCCTTATGATCTATATTGGTGGCCAGTCCTCAGCATCTACCGTGCTTTCAGGGCAGGAAACATCCACTCAGTGGCCATTTTTATTTTGCACTGTGGCATTTTCCAGAGGACTGGAAAATGAAGAAGGCCCCCTGGGGACTTACAGTTTTAGAAGGAGGCTGATCTAGAAGCAGTCATACATAAAATAATGCATGAAAAACACATCTATGATAATAACAGCACTTTGTTCAAGGACTTGAGGAAGACAAAGGTCAACTCTTTGCTCAAACTGGAACCTAGAGGTGGTAGGAGGAGGAACTTCAGAAGTTCCCTCTAAGTGGAGATATGGAAATTGCAGATAGAGCCATCTTGATAGTGTTCTGGGGATGGGACAAATGAGTCAGACAGCGCAACTATGTGAGTTTCCTACTACTGTATGATGCTCTACTAACTAGGTACCTTAATGTGGATATATATTAAATATTTAATAAATCCTGGGATATCAGAGAGACCACACTGTTAAATTCGAGGCAGACAGCTCAGGAAATACTTGATCCTTGAATACAAGGAAAAACAGCTGAATCAATTGCACACACCTTGAAATCAAAGATAAACAGCTGAGTCGGTCACACACACCTTTAATCCCAGCACAGGGAAGGCCGGGAGTGTCGACCAACATTCTCTATCCCATAACTCCAAAAACAAAACTTCTTCTGTTTCTGTGAGTTCAAGGCTATATGCCTTTAATCCTAATCTAGATGGGATAGGGTATATAAGGGCTTGTAGAAACCAGGCAGAAACGGAAGCGACAGGCAGAAGAGACCAGGAGTAAGGCTGAGAAAGTTGCAAGACAGTTTGGTGAGAATTGATTGTTGTTCTTTCTGTCTCTGATATTTCAGCCTTCCCCCCAATAATTGGCTTAGAGTCTTCTTTTCTTACAACCCAAAATATCACATATACACATTCTTTCAGTGTTCTAGAGGCTGCAACTTTGAAGTCCAGGTGTTGACAAAAATCACACTCTTAAAAGAAGCTTTCTGAGCTTCCAAATTTAGACAGATGTTAGAATGTTACAGTTGGTGGCCACATCACTTTCTGTCTACTTACCTGTCTGTGTGTCAGACCCCCCCCATCAATAGTTACAAAGACATCTCCAACCACATAATGAGATCATATTTAAGGCCCACACAAGTTATCCTAGACAATGTCTCCATCTACAGATAGTAATTACATCTTCAAAGGCCCTCTTTTTCTATAATAGTAACAGTTTCCAGTAATTAGGTCTGGTGTCTTCAGGTGGTCCTTCCCCACTGACTACAAGTACCTGAGACCTAGGCATGCAAATGCCTTAAGGAGTGAGTATTTTAGTATTCCTCTAGCTTAATAAGAGGTGGGAAGTGAAGTAACCAGCCATCAGAGTCACCAGAACAAGAAATTTGGACTTTCCCAGGAAAGCATCCTTGAAGGTTTTAAGTGAAAGTGAGGTGGCCATATTTTCTTTCCTGGGAGTTATCCTAAGATTAAATAAAATAGGGTAAGACATGGTCAAATTAAGGCTAAGCACTAAATCTTATAGCAGTTGTGTCCTTATATGGTCAAAGAGGTACAGGTCAGCAAGCTGAGACACAAACACAGGATCCATAATTTCTAACAAAGAGTTAATTCTACACATAATAATGGGGAAAGATTTTTGCAACAAAATTGGTATTCAGTGGAGGCACCAACAGCCTCATGTCTCCACTAAGCACAGCATTTATTTTCCCATACCCCACACGGTGTTATTTTTTCTTTCCAAAATGCTTTCCACTACAGCTAGCATTCAGTAGAATCACAAAACAGGCTGATAGCTTCCATACTTGTGAGTTTATGTGGGATCTAGAGTTTACAAAGCACGGTACATACTCCAATAATGGTCCATAGACTGGTAGCATCTTATCATCTGAGAACTTAACTAGAAATGCTGAATTCCAGATGTGCTTAAGATCTGCTAAGTGATAATACCTGGAGTGGTATCAGCAACTGTGTTTTAACAAAATCTTAGGGTTACTCTATGAACACAAATATTTGAAAAACTATGCTATGTATCATATCCTTATTGAGAGGTGGAGTGATTGAGGATATGATGGCCAACATTAAATTACAGGTGACAAAAAGCAGAAAGTGTGTGTGTGTGTGTGTGTGTGTGTGTGTGTGTGTGTGTGTGTGTTCATGCTTACCCCCCCCCAAAAAAAAAAACAAACATGTCTCTGGCCTGTTTGTATGCTATTAGCACTATGAGGTTAGGCCTCAGCTGAGACTGTGGCAGCTAGTCCAAAACTAGTTAAGAGCTTCTGTTTCTTCATCAATGAAATGGAAACAACATCAGTACTAGTTGACACTAACTTTATAAATTATAAATCCACTGGGTGGCAGGCTATGCAGCCTCATATATATGTAGGCTTTTATCTGCTGACTAAACACCCTTTAATTTAAACATTCTATTTCTTATTGTTATTTGTCTAAAAGTAAGGGAGATGCTGAGCCCTTCTTATTTCAAATAATAATAAAACTTGTGTCAATGTCCCACCTAGGAATGTAGGGAGAAGAGGAAAAACTAACACTTATCTGAGAGAGCACATCAGAACTTGATCATGGATTAAAATACAAGTATTGGCCTGGGAGGCAGCTAGTTGTTGGTTGAGTTAGCCTTCCCTTCCCTGAGTTGCATGGGCTGTGTTCCAGGTGTCTCCTGTTCTCAGGCAGAAAGCCTGGAACTTGTTCACATCAACAGCAGGCATAGATGCAACAGGGGCAATGAACAAGCTCTCTTTCTAATCTCCAGTTGCACTGTGTCTACAGACATCACATGGCAAACCACATGGGAAAAACCAAAGGACAAAAATACAGGCCTTTCCAAGCTTGGGAGATCCTCGGTAACAGCCAAGGATGGGAAGAGGATAAAACAGAGACCCATATAATAAAGAGTGATGAAAGTAAGTGCCTATCATTGTCATCTAGGGAAGCCAAAAACTGAAATGATGCATGGATGCTAGACAGTGCAATGGTTTAGGGCCCAGTGGTATCAAGAAGAAAGATTCTCCACTCTTTGGCCAGTTTTATCATGATGAAATTAGTTTTAGGACAGCATGAGATAGACAATAAATGATTTCATTGTCTATTAGTTCCTCACAAATTCAACTACATGTACTTTCAGGTAACTAGTTCTATGATTCCTAGGTATGGTGCTTTCAGAAAAACACAGGACTTCTTAGAAAAGCAGACTGCTGATATACTCTAGAAACCATCTGGCCACTGTAGCCCCACTCTGGGTCTTTAGATTTCTTTTTTATATCATAATATAAATTTTGGATCCTCGATTATATCAATGTAATTTCTAATCTCATTTAGAAAAAAAAAGATAAGCATTTTTATAATTCCTAAAAAGATAAATAGCAAGGAATAAGATATTTAAACAAGTATAGCCTTTAGCAGAAGGACTGCGGATGTTGCCTGGTTTCTTCCATCACTGGAGTCTGGGGCCTGTCTCTGGGATGATGCAGGAATTCTTGAGTAGCTTACTCAATGACAGCAGATAAAAGTCATGGTCAGGCAATCCCATATGCTGCCCTCAAGGAAGAAACCTTACAAAGTAGTAAGGTCTGAGCATTGAGAAATGTAATTTCCTAAGGGTCTTTACCTTAGCTCAAGCAGTATGCCCCCTCCCAGTAATCCTGAAGCTGTTATGGGGGTGGTACAGACAGCTGGACGCCCTGCCTGTGCTGGCAAATTGTGAAAAGGGAAAGGTACCATCTGCACTGCTACTGCTGCTGATAGAAAGTGGCAATGCAGAGCTGTGAGTTTCCAAATGTTCCATCTGGGTAGAACTGCATTCCTTCTTAAAATAAGAAAGGAAAAAACATGTTTGAAATATACCCTTTAGTGTGATCATCTCTCAGCCCTTAGTATTTACAGTATTTAATTCATGAGATGTATAGCATAAACTACCAAAAGGTAGGAGCAAAGGTGGGGAAGAGTTAATGTTTTTGGTGGTCTAGCTGACCTACTCTTAATTTTCTAATAAATTGAAAAGAAATTCTGTAAAAACAGTTTTTATATACAAAATTCTATCTCACTCAGCTGAGAAAAATATTCTGACTAGATCAGTAGATAGACAGAAAGGGACTCCCTTACATTCACATACTCAGGGGAAAAAAAATAAAAAAGGCAAGAATAGTCTGGTGCCTGTATTTCCAAGCTAGAAAAACATGGAATTAATCTTCTTTCCTACACACTATTTTGGTCCTGAAGAACATTCTAAGTATAATAATAAGGGCAATTAGAAGCACGACTTGAATTCAGAGTGGTGTGCTTCTAAAGAATTAAAAGAATAAGAGGAAATAAGAATACTCATGGAGGATGCTAACATGCCTCGCTCTGAGTACAATTATAGTTTTGAGATATCCTGACATCTTACCATAGCAACCTTATTGCTTAATTTCTCAAGTGTTTGAAATTTTGTCATTCTGTTCCTTTATGGGAGCCTTTCAACTGCTTCCCTTAAATTCAGCTCACCTCATTTCCTTCGGTTCATTACTCGAAGCACATGCCATGAGCTCACATTTCTGGACCACAAATTACAGCAAAAATTTGGAAGAATTGGCTATACCCTCAGCAACTCACTTAAATATAGTAATTCTAGTTTCTGGAAATTAAGAACCCAAAGGGTCAATGCAAAATTCAAAAGCAACAGTTTAGCTTCTTGCACTATTTGATTTAAATAATTGATGCACACACACACACACACACACACACACTCCCTCTGCTGGGAACTTCAAGGCATATAAAGATGAAAGAAAACAGCTTTTTAAAAACATTTTTATATTGAGAAATTTACAATGGAGAGCAAATAAAATCCAAGTTACTATAAAGTATTTCTGTGTTCACCAAACCAACACCACCAGCATTTTTGGGGACCTTATCAATCAATCAGAATCAGAAGCAGCTCTGGGAGGGGCCACAACTCTGTGTTTGTTTGTTTGTTGATTGGTACAGTTCTTCCAGGTGATTTTGATGCTTCATGTCTTAGTTAGGGTTTCTATTGCTGTGAAGAGACACCATAACCATGGCAACTCTTATAAAGAAAAACATTTATTTGTAGTGGCTTACATTTCAGAAGTCCATTATCATCATGATGGGAAGCAAGGCAACATGCAGACAGACATGGTGCTGGAGAAGGTCCCACAGGCAACAGGAAGTGATGTAAGACAATGGGCAGGCATATTTTGAGTATGAGAAACCTCATGCCCACCCCTGTAATGATACACTTTCTCCGTCAAAAGCCACACTTTCTAATAGTGTCATTGTTATCTATAGGCTTCTGGGGGCTAATTATGTTCAAATTACCACATTCCCTGTAGTTGGAGAATCACCATTACAAAGTTATAAAAAAAGGAATAAAAGCAGAAAAAAACTGAAAGAAAAATAACTACTTTTAGGTAGGTGCTCATGGGCTCTTCCCCTATTCTATGTGCTAGCTGAAAAAGGGCTTCCTGGGCTGCCAACATATACATGAAGCTTTGAATGCTAACTAAGATATTGAAATGAAAGAAATAGATGAAGTATAAAGGCATTCCAAATGAGTGAAATGTGAGTTAAATCACAGATTTAAATATAAATATAATGAATTCTTTGAGATTTTTCATACATACAGTGTATTTGATAATAGCCACCTTTCAATTCCTTCTAATTCTTCCTAGATCTATACAACTGCTCCTAACTTTGTGTCCTGTCTTTTTGTTTTGGGTTTTGTTGTTGTTGTGTTTGTTTTATATGACTCATTGAGCTTGGTTTGTGCTTCCCATCCACTACTGAATCTGAGATCATCCAGTAAAATGTTGGTGATGGTCAGTATTAAAACTGATGATCCATCCATCAAATAGTTGGAAATATGGCTACTGAGCTTCTTGAGAGAAGAAATATAAAAAAATGGAAGTTTGGGAAAACAATCTTAGCAATGACACAAAGGGCCTAAAACGTGGACCAAAAAGTGGACAAGAAAAAAACTGCCAGAATTATATCTGCAAAAGGCAAGAAAATATAAAACTTCAAAACAGAAAGTGTGCTCAAGGCACATCTAATTGCACAATTTGTTGGGACTCCAAAGTATTTACTGGATTAGAAGATGTCAAGTCCTTGGTGACTTTCCAAAGATGTCGTTTACATGTTCAATGACCGGATCTTACAGTTCTGGAATATTGGTGGAGCAATCACTTCTCTTCTGTGAACTTTGGCCATGCAGGGGAAGAAGGAAATGGTGGTATTAACTAAGTTCAGTATGTACACATGTTTTCATAAATGAGAAAAACTGAACACAGTTTTCACTTATGACATCAGGTCTCTCCTCAGACTGGATTTTAAGACTTGAATACATAGGATGGATAACAAAGGACTTCTTGGTCAGCAGCCCCAGTCCCATTCCTCTAGAGAAGCAAAGCAAGCACAGGCTGCCAATCCATAAGGGCTGAAACTGCATTTTTTAAGGGCAGTCTGATAAGCTTAATTGATTCATTTCTGGCTTTCCTTCCAAAGGCTGGGTGGTGGTTGTCCCTCCAGTCCTGGCTTGGGATCTTGACGAAAAATTATCTTGCAGAAGTAAAGATGCTGCATTCACCTTCAGCAGGCCCCCAAGGACAAAAAAGCTTTCTGGGTACTTTGCAAGGCTGCAAAATCTGAAAGCTGAAGGTTGCAGCTCCATCTCTGCAAAAGCAGGTATCACATTACAGCACCTTGTTTTTGCAGCTGACAGAGATTTTGCTGTAGTTTTGGCAGGGCCAAGAATAGTGTCGGCAATAATCCTTTTATGATGCCATTTTCTCCCCCTCAAGATATAGCGTCCCAGAGGAATTTTTACTCCCAACAAAAGCCTAATTCTTTTTTGCTGTGTTCAGGATGCATGACTTGATTTTTAAGGCTATTAAAAATAAAGATAATTTGTTGGACCAGTGCTTTCAGTACCATTTATTATTTCCTCCCTAATTTTCCACTCCCACATTGCCTTTATATTTCAAAATTAAAGGGAAAAAATAAGTAAGAGTAAAGCATGCCTTTGCATTTTTAATTTTTAACCTTATTCTAGTGAGCTGTGACAACCTAGAAGCTTGAAACTACCTGACACATCTTCTGGCTGTAAAATAGCAGCACATCTTTTAGCAGTTTAGCTATCCTGGGGTAGATCTTCATGCACATGCAGACTTGTTAAAAGAAAGTGCATTTCATTTTTACCTTTTTCTCTCCCTTTGGGAGAATAGAAAGCTTAAGGGGTATGTACTTTCTACATCCTAAGAAATAAATCTGAATGTGTAAAGTAAGGGTTGTTACCTGTTTTCTCCCTGCATTGATTATTGGCTGACCCTGCTTTGACAAGTAGGGATATTTAGGTAATAGAGCTGTCACACTTCAGCATGCCTTTTAGTATACAGAACGGAGTATATCTTTTTTTAAAAATAAGTAAAACTTTTTTAAATAAGTAAAATTATTTAAATTTGTGTATGTTGTATTTTCCACCAGTTGAAAATAAGACCATTACCAAAGTTTAAAGCCAAATTTGAAGCAAGCTTTGATTAAATACTGGCCAGGTTGATGGACTATGATGAAGTCTATTGCAGGGTTCCTAGGAAATGCCTTTCAGAGGCTTAAAATGGTAACTCCACAAGGCCATCATACTTTTCATCAGGTCCAATCATGGGTAAGCATATATCCTGACCTATTTCCTGCCTGTGTAACCCTCTTCCCACATATATTCAATCAGGTTTAAGTGTACATCCTGATGTATTTCCTGCTCATGTACATCCTGCCCACATGATCAAACATAAATAGTCCCAAGCATTTAACTTTGGTTTTCACAGTGTGTGTGTGTGTGTGTGTGTGTGTGTGTGTGTGTTAGAGAACAACCATAGGAGTTATCTCTCTCCCTCCACTATGTAGGTCCTATAGATCTAGAGCCAGGTCATCAGGTTTGGTGGCAGATGCCACCTACTGAGCCTCTCCTTGGCTCAGGTTAGTGTTCATCTGAGTACTTGAGAGCAAGAGTGTCTCAGATTTTATTTATTTGGTGGAGGTGGGATTTGGGAATATTCGTGATGTTGCCGAGATATCTTGACGATAGGATACAAGTCTATACATTAAGTTTATGCCTAATATACAGCTTGCACAGACTGAAGGAGATTTTATAGTACAAGGTCCTCTGATCTGAAGGCACCAGGGTTGATTGTGACTTGTCCCAAGAGGTCACATATAGAATCTTGTTGTTTCCATGGAATCAAGTGTTTAAAAGTTGGAACATTTTATTTTTTAGATGTTTGAATTATGGATGGACAACATGTACCAGTGCTGTATTTCTTCCTTCATTTGGATTCCCTCCTCAGAAGCAGCCCCTGAGAGATGATTTTATAAGACATTGGAAGAATAGAGAAATGTGCCAGGGAGAGAAGAGAACTAACCAAGTTTGTCTTAAGAAGACATTGCTCCCCTGCTGATTGTTCTTACTGGAACCTTCTGGAAGAGATCATACAAAAAAATGTCCCATCTAAGGGCTGCAGAAGCTTTGGCAATTGTCAGTCAGTTCAGTCCCTAGCTGAAGCTCTGGCCAGAGATGTCAAATCTTTTCAGTGTTGTCTGTAGATCAATACTATCACAATGAAAACCCCAATGATTCTTTTGGAGATTTCAGTGAACCAGTTTTGAAGTAAATAGAGAAAAGACCTATCCATCTAACAGAATACTTAAAGAGAATTAAGTCCAATTTCAATATTTAATATAGTGCTACAATAACCAAAAAAAAGTAGTAGTGAGAAAAAGAACAGACACATGGATTGGTTAAAAAAAAAAAAAAGTCCATAAATAGACTGATAAACAACACATTATCAAGTTATCTATCACAAAAGCTCAAAGGCTGCTTAATGGAGAAAGTTTGGATTTTCAAACAAATAGTACTAGGACCTCTTTACAGATCTTACTTCTTTCATAAAAATGACTAAAGCTAAATAATAAGCCTAAATACTTAAAGTGTAAAACATAAAAAAATCTACAGGAAAATATAAGAAAGCATTTCTATAAATTCTAGCTGTTGAACCTTAGACAAAAGCATGCATCATAAAACAAAAGCCTACTACAACTACACTCTACTGACACTAAGAACAAGCTCTAATGGATAAAAGCCATGAATAAGATGATGGACGATAGAATGGGATGAAACAATTGTAAAACACTTACCTAGAAAAGAATTTGTTTGTATTCAAAGTACCAGAAATTGCTAAAATTTGAGAATGAGAAAAATCCAGATAAGAATTGTAAGGCTATCTGACTCAATAAAAACAGTAGTTAGATTACAAACTTTACTTGAAGATATTTTTAATTGTTTGAGAACTTTATGTATAATATTTGTTTTCATCAAATCAACTATCACCCTCTCACATTCAATCCCTTTTCTATTTCCTTTCAGCACTTTCCCTTCTGATTTCATTGATTTGTTTTTAAAGCCCATGGAGTCCATTCAATGCTGCCTGTGTGTGCGCTCACTGAGGTATGGGTAGCCTCTTGGCAGGGGGTGGGGGGTGGGTGGGGGGGCAGCTACAACCCTGAAGAGAACTGATCCTCTACCCCAGTCAACCAAATGCCAGTAGCTCCTCAGCTACAAGTGGAATTTCAAGATCTCCTCCCCATCCATGCAGACATTCCTATGACTTGGTAGTGTGCAAGTAGTCATGACTACTGTGAGTTCCTGGAAACAACTACAATATCATATCCAGCATGTACTGTTTTGATACAGACATCCACTGCCTCTGGTTCCTGAGATCTTTCCTCTCCCATGATGATCCTTGAGTCCAACAAGCAGGGTTGTGATAGAAAATGTTCCATATAGGGATGAGCATTCCATAGTCACTTGAATGCTGACCAGTTGTGGACCCCTGTACTAAGTCTTAATTTTAAAAAATAGGAATTAGAATAAACAAATAGAATTTTTTTCAAAAGCCATATCTTTTATTCTCAATTTATTCCAAACTGTGCTCATGTCCTTTCTTAGCTCTTAATGTTTTTAAACTTGAGCAAAAGAAATTAACTGTAAGTGATAATTATATAAGGGAGAGAATGTCAAGCAGATGAATGGGTGAGAGACCCCCTCCCCTCTGCCCTCATTTGTTATTTTTGATCATAAGGAAGACCACAGCCTTAAAGATAATAAAGATATAATCTCCTGACAGCCTTGCCAAAGATTTTATGAAGTCATAGTGTGAGCAGACTTAATATTTTTGCACCCTCAAACTCAGATATTAGATTTCTCACTCCTAATAAATTGAGATTACTAAGTGAGGACTATGAGAAATAATTAGGTTATGATGTGAATGGAACCATAAATGTAAAGAGAGGGGAAAGGCTAGGATGTAAGCCTTACCTACATATAGAACATGGTAGCTCCTTACATTCCTCAGCCTCCAGAATGGTGGGAAACAGAGTTTTTTTTGTTTAATTTTAGACCAAGTGGATTAAGACAGACCCATTGGTAAACATGAATAACATTTTTATATATCTTAGAGATCCTTTGCTTACATATTATGGTTTCTGATTTTGTTCATATTGGTCTCTGTGTGCAAATGCATGTGTCTTGGTGCCTGTATATGTTTCCTGTGAATTTTCTTTGCTCCTTCCTGCTTTTGTCCTGTTCTGGTTGGTTTGTTTTTATTGTATCTTACTTTATTTTACTATTATTTTTAAAGATACCTGTTTGTACTCTAAATGAGAAAGAGTATGGACTTAGTTTGGTGGGGAAGTAAAAAGAATCTAAAAGGAGTTGGGAGAAGAAAACCATATTCAGAATATATGGTATGAAAAAATTTCATTTTAAATTAAAAAATAAAGAAAACAATTGTAAGGGTATCTGTCAAAAGTCTTATAGGTGGCTAACTTTGAGTAATGAAATTATAGATCATTTTGGTTTTTCTCTATATGTGCTTTTAAATTCCTATATTCTGAGCATGTTTTACTTACATAAAAAGTGGGGGCAGAGAGACTCAGTCTCATTGGAAAGAGGTTAATTGGGTATTAGAACAAGGCAGTCATGGCTCTGAGTAACCAACTCTTTATCAACTGTGTGAATTAAGAAGGCTATTTACACTTCTGAGACTAAAAACCTGAGCAATGAATGCTAATAATATCTCCACCTTGTAGAGTTATTACAGAGATTATAATTAATATTATAAACCAGGTATAAAATACTTTTCTATGATGGGTGTGTTAGCACATGGTTTTGATCACAGCACATGTAAAGCAGAGGCAAGTGGATCTCTGGGAGTTCAAGAACAGCCTGGTCTACAGTGCAAGTTCCAGAACAGTTAGAGCTACACAGGAAAAAACTTGTCTAGGAAATAAAATAAATAAACAAATTCTACTTTTGTTTATAGTTGTATATAAATAGTTAAGGCTATTGTACACAATGTGTATATGTGTGGGGTAAAGAAATGAACTCAAGAGTCCTGTGTATATTAGGAAAGTGCAGTACCACTGAACTATACCCCAATCTCCTGATTCTAAGACACTGTGAACTCATGAATTTTATGATCTATAAGTTATATTTCTATGAAGATATAAGAAAGCATATAAATGTGCTATCATATATCTTAGCAACTGAGCCCAGGCCTTCAGTTTGCCCTCCAGCAATGTACAAAAGCATGCAAGCAAGCAAACAAACAAAACTTTTACAAAACATACATATGGATGACTGTGGTATTTTTATATGAATATTTAGGTCAACTATGGTTACCTAGATACATAGGAAACTATTATCAAGTTAGGATATATCTAGAATTTATCTTTAAAGACAAAAATAAAATTGCTTTCTTTATCATTGTTCTAATATGCCAACTCTGAAACTACAGAAGTTCTGCTCTAGAGCAACTTTTTCTTTTCTAAAATTTGTTTGTAAAAATTCATCAGGCAGGGTATCAGAGAGGCTATTGGGCAGATGGTTCAAGGATTTGTTTTTTAATCCCTGGGGGTTTGTAAAGTGAAGAGGACTTTGTTTGTTAAGTGACAATGTGAGTCCCTGCAAAATTTAAAAATTTAAGTCTCAACCCTCAGGACCCAAGCATGGGACTTTATTTAGATACTGGATGTTGAAGAGGCAATCAGTGTCTTAGTTAGAGTTATTATTGCTGTGATAAACACCATGACTAAAACAACTTGGGGGGAAAAAAGGTTAAACTGGCTTATATCTCCTTATGATTCTTTTTCATCAAAGGAAGTCAGGCCAAAAACTCAAGCAGGGCAGAAACATAGAGGCAAGAACTGATGAAGTAGCCATGGAGAGGTACTGCTTACTAGCTTGCTCCTCATAGCTTGCTCAGCCTCCTTTCTTATCGAACCTAGGATCACCAGCCCAAGAAGGCAGTGCCCATAATGGGCTGGATCTTCCTCCATCACTCAGTAATTAAGTGACTACCTTGCAGCCAGATCTTATGAAGACATTTTCTCAATTTAGGTTCCCTTCTTTCAGAGAAACTCCAGCTTGTCTCAAGTTGACATAAATTTAGCCAGCATAGTCATATTAAAAAAGTTTGAAGAAGAAATGAAGCCCTGATTGAATATGACTCATAGCCACTTTCTTCTCTTCCTCTTCCTCTTCCTCCTCCTCCTTCATAGAAGGCGTCAGGACACAGGCTCACATAGAGAGAAGACTGGCACTTATAAGCCAGGGAAAAGAGGCCTCAAAGGAATACAACATTGTTGTCAACTCTTTGACTCTGACTTCTACTTTGCAGTCATGCCATATGGAAATATTGAGAGGAGCCCTGCCTATAGTGAGGAGAAAACATGGAACTCCTTTCTTATAATCATGGAAAAGAATCATTAAAATATAAGGCATGGCTACTTATGTAATCGTAGTTATGGAAGCTTATTCTTCTCATTCTTTCTCCTTCTCTTTCTTTCCTTCTAAAATACTGTTGAGCAAGGCCTAAATATGTGGCCCACACTAATGTGAAACTCATAATCTTCTGGCCTCATCTTCAATGCTATGATTACAGGCATGTGCCATTATACTCAGCTGTGTGGCTCCTACTATTTTATGGTACATAGCAAAAATATACAATTGTTCAGTTTTAGATTAAATGAAGCATGAAAGAAGATACCAGATTACAAGTTTTTGTTTTGTCCTTCTGTGGGCATCTAACACTAAGCGTCAACTGGCTAACGTTTTGGGGGAAGGAAGACTTGAAACTGAGAAGATGAAACTAATATTCATGAAAACAAACAGAAAAGATCGAGTGAGCAGGGAGATCAGCTGCCTCCTTACAGACATTGAGTGAATTAAGAAACAAGAAAAGATCCTGGAACCATTATTAGAAGTAGATTTTGGGGTGGGAGAGGCATAAAAAGCAAAGCAGGATTATAGCAAGCATGCTGGGGGGAATGGAGTGTGGTGTCTGTTCTTACTTCCATGAAAACCCAGTCAAGTAGTCTTTACACATACCTCCATGCCTTTGGTTCATGGCATATTTGCTGACATTCTAAATGTTGAAAAGGTTGTAAATTTTTAAAAAGGAGCATACAATATTTCAGTCCATTTAGTAGTTTTCTCTCATCATTTTCCACAATGTGGAGTACAGAGTAATAAGCTGTAAGAACAGTGACTAAGCAAAGGATTTTTAAAGCACACTTTTCCTTCTATTTAATTTCCCTGGCTTTCAAGTGTCTGCTGAGAGGCCCATCTGTTGTTCTATTTTGATTGTTTTTGGCAAACAGATGCAGGAGGAGAACACTGTTGCCTCTTCTGTTTTATATAACCCTAGAGAAACAATCAGAATGTTAGTCAAGTTTTTTTCCTTCGGTAGAACAGAAAAAACTGCAAAGAACTTAAAACACCAAAAAGTATTAGCTCTTTTCAGTGGAGAACCAGACATTGTCAGTCACAACCATCTAGGTTATAAATTTATGAGGTCATACAACCTTTCATTCTATTTGATTCCTTTACATCTCTGTAAGCTTAAGCAACTGAAAATATAAAAATGATTCAAAATTACACGACTTTCACTAAGTCCAGATCATGTTCAGCTCTTCAAGTGAAACACTATTTTGTCAGCAATCACTAGACTTTCCACTTACCTTCTAGCCCTTGTCAACCGCTGATCTACTTTCTGGCTTTCTGGTTTGCCTACTATGTGTGGTCCAAAGTTTCTGAACTATTCATCAGGCCTGCAGTCAGGAGGTATCTCTCACACTCACGGTCCTACAGCCACTTAGGCCAAAATAATCACAAAAAGACTTGTATTAATTATAAGCTGTTTGGTTCATGACTCAGGCTCACTACTTGCTAGTTCTTACAACTTAACCCATTTTTATTAATCTATGTCTTGCCACGTGGCTAGTGGCTTTACCTATGTTCTATTATATTTTGCTTCCTTGGCTCTCTCCTTTGACTTCACCTTCCTCCTTTATCTATGCATGGAATTCCCACCTACCTGTAAGCTGCTTTTCCATAGTTCAAAACAGTTTCATTATTATCCAGTGGTCATTCACAGCATACAGAAAGGCATCACACATCACTTCCCCAGAAAAGCAAGGTTTCAATTTTAACATGGCAATATTACATATAACAAAACAGGTATCAGTCAAGAATTATAGTTGTAATATCTAGTCTATGTGATTTAGCAAAATTAAGAAAATATTCTATCATTTTCCTTATCCTTGTGTTCTAAAATTTCATATCTAATTTATCTTTCATTATAACTAAGGGAAACTATAATTATAACTAATCTTCAACTCCATCAAAGACCACAGAAGGATATAATATTACCTGAGTAAACAGGAAGTGCATTGAAAGCAAGTTCCAAAATCTGAAAATGACAGGGACATCTGGCTACCTGGACAGTCACCCAAAGTTCCTTTGTAATGTTGGGGAATCCATCTTCAGCCTACAGGACTAGAGTCTCTGGCAGACATTTTACTGGAGCAGGAAATTTCAAGAACTGATTTGTCTATTTTGACAAGGTTTGTCAGTCACTTCTCCAGTGTCCCGCAGAATGTCTGGCAGTTTCTGGGAAGCAGGAACCTGAAAGACCATCTCAGCTTGTTCTGGCAAAATTCAGAGGTCATTTTGCTAGACCTCTGGGTCCTACATGTCCAGTTTATACAGTATATACTGTCAAGCAGTCAAGGCAAGAACAGTCTCTTGCCCATTTTTTTCCTGCTTAGCCAGAGTCAGAAAGCGTCTCTCAAAGGTGTGGCACCTGTGCTCACTGCCAGCAAACAGAGCTGACTGAACCAAGAAAACACTGCTACTAAGAAGCCATCTTTGACTCTGTTCTCTTTTTGTCTGTGTGAACAGTAACCTTAAACCTACCATCTGCAGCTTGTGCTTGTACTGAGGCTCTTGTGAGACTTCAGGAACTGGCCTTGTTGCAGCTTATTGCATGGACAGTTTACATAATGGGACTGTGGAATGCATAACCTTCTGTGACTTGCTCCTCTTATAGAGAATAGTATTTTCAAAGTTCATCCATGTTATAATGAGACTAGGTGTTCATCCCCCATTCAAGGTAAGATGGTGTCCTATCCTGGGGATGTGACACATTTTGTTTGTCCATTTATCAGTTGGTGAACATTTTGGTGGCTTCTATATTAGTATAATAAACAATTTTGCTATGTTAAAAATGAGAATGATTCTTGTCTACAAATATATAAATAAACCTGAAGTTTCAATGGATTTTCTTGTCCTCTATAGCTTCATATCACAATTCGTAGTAGCCTACACATTATATCTTCTTTTTAGATTAATAAATGAGCTAAATAAAGTCCTTGGCATTCATCTGCTTTTTTAATTGGGCAAACATCAAGGGTTTATCTTTTTTAAATAATTCATTTAATACTTTTGTAAAGTGGTTTTCTTTAAGCTTGCATAAGCCTGGCTGTGTATTAGTCTGACTGGAGTTTCTACTGAACATGAAAAATGTAAATTACTCTCAGAATGAGGAATAGCAGTAATTGTTGGGGGATGGTAGATCTGAACTGACTTCCCCATACCTAATACAAAAGTCTCAGTTGTGTACATCTCCAACAAAACCAAAGCAACCTAGTAATGATCCACATGACATTTTTATCTCTGACAATCAACTGGACTTTGTATTCCATAGGAGAACATGAGTAATGGTTTTCAGCTGGGCACTGTAACAGCAACTACTCTAAAGAGGAAGAAAATCAATCTCAGCCTGCCACTGCCTGCTGTTTGCCATGAACTCAACTGTTGTTCAAAGTTCAGCCTCAGCTGGTTGTAGCAGAAGATACCTGTATTCTCACCAGGTGAATAACTGGTCAGGTTCAAGACCAGTCTAGGCTATATAGTTAGAGTATGAATCAAAGAAGAACAACCAAGTAAACATACAAAAAATAATTTAAGTGAACATTTTCCCTTTCTTGTTTATAAAAATGGAGGACAAAAATATGAGATCCAATAAATATGGGATCCAATTAGTAAATATCTTTTTTTTTATTTTTTTATTTTTTTTCCTTCTTTATTTTGTATTTATCAAAAAAAAAAACACAGTAAAAAGAATTTAAAATGTGGAAGAGTTAACAATAACTATACAGAGGATAAGAATGATAAGCATGGCTTATCAAGGGAAGAAATACAAATAAGATTGCTACACCTATATTTTCTTTGTGTTCATCTTTCCCTCTGAATTTTTTTTT
>PVIH01023503.1:0-24684 GCA_004025045.1 Sigmodon hispidus | reverse complement strand
CTCAGTTTAGGCCTTGTATTTGTAGGATCGCCACTCTCTTCTGAAGTTACCATGTTGTCCTTTGTAGTATTATGTAATTTTTTGCACTGACGTTTGCCCATGGCTTCAGTGGTTCACGATTAGATGGGTCCTGGTCAGTTGTGGCACTCGGGTTTGTATGCCTCCTGTCACCTTTCTGGTCAGGGTCTGATTCTGTCTTTCAGAGACCCCTGCAGTTGTTGATTCGCTCAGTTCGAGGTCTTGGTGGGAGCCGTGCAAATTCCCTCAGCAGGAGCTGTGGATGTGGTCAGGGACAGAGTTTACCTGCCCCTGCTCCAGAGAGCGCTGGGATTCTGCAGCCAGCACTGGGTCCCGGAAGTGGAACCAGAAGCAATGGGAGCTCAACTCTCCCTCCCAGGCTGGGATATGGGCGCTGAGGCCTCTTGCCCCCTCCTGACCTCTCGGCGGGGACTGAATCTGCCCTTCAGAGACCCCTGTAGTTGGTTCGCTCAGTTCGAGGTCGTGGCGGGGTTTCCCTCAGCAGGAGCTGTGGATGTGGTCAGGGACAGAGTTTACCTGCCCCTGCTCCAGAGAGCGCTGGGATTCTGCAGCCAGCACTGGGTCCCGGAAGTGGAACCAGAAGCAATGCTTAAACTTGATTTTTTAAAGCAAAATACTAACAATTAAATCATATTTTTTTTTCAGATAGTTATACAGATTTCTTTCCTTGGACATGAACCTAACAATGTACAATAAAGAGATTCTGATCTTTGAACAGAAGTTTCCTTTTTCATCCGCTCACTTGTGCATACAGAGGATACCAGTGGGAGGTACCCTCGTCTCTTGGCCTATGGCTGTGCTTGATTGGCATTGATTGCCATTGCCATGACATGATTGTCATTGAAAGTTGCTCTACCTGGAAGACATTTTCCTTCTTGTATCTAAACTTCCTGTGGTGATGACATTTTCTGAAAATACCTCTTGTCTGCCATGACACTGATCATCCTTGCTTGGAGTCAAGTTAATAATATTCTTGGGATCGTTGATAGCTATGTACATTACCTGCTATCCCACTGTGTACTCAGCCTGCTTAATATGCCTTTAAGAGAATAATGTAACTAACCCTACTATATCTTAGATTTCCTAATGGAATTAGGTTTTACAACTGTAGTAAGAAATCTCTGTTCCATCTTAGCCCCACAGTCCAAATGAATCTCTCCTGCCTATAGCCTGGCCTAGCTGGAGGTTTAAACCCGCAGCCCCACTTGCTCCCAAATAATCACACAAAGTTTTATATGCTGTTCAGCCTACAGCTCAGGCTTACTGCTAGCTAGCTCTTGATGTTAACCCATTTCTATTAATGTGTCTTGCCACATGGCTTGTGGCTCACCTATACTCCATTAAATATTGCTTCTTGGGTAGCTGGATTGCATCTCCCTAATTCTGCCCTCCTTCCCCTCTATCTATGCTTGGATTTCCCACCTGACTATAAGCTACCCTGCCATAGTCCAAAACAATTTATTATCCAATGATAATTCATATCATACAGAAAGGCATCCCACATCATACAACCTAAGATAAACACATTGCTTTAAACTTAAGTTATGTAGTCTTCCTTGTCTCTGACCCAGAATAATGTATGTGTGCACATATGTGCATTGTATTCATTTGCTGTAAGCAGCCAACGGGTTGAAGCAACCTTAATCAGTACATATCCTATAAATGTTTGAAGCAACATGTGCTTGGGAGTTGATAATACCTATTTGTTATTTTGATGTTCTTGTCAGCAAAGTAACCGCTGCCTTTGTAAACTACTCTGAAACTCTCTGTAAGGAAGTCCTTGCCCCTGACCCATACCACATTTTCTGTGCTGTTCAATAAACACAGACAAAAGCCCTTTGTTAGGAGTAGACGCAACACATAGACAAGCAACACAAGAAGGCCACAGACAATAGAAGACAGATAGATGGAAGGAACAGGAAATCAGAGAATTCAAATTTGAGCTTGTTCTGTGTCAAACAAGTCCAAAGACATTTCTGTGTTCATTCCTTGATCTGACAGAGACTCATTGGTGCACCCACTGAAGTTTCTTTAAACATTGGTGTGAAGAACTTTTAATGAGTTATTCGTGCACTTTCCCTTATGTGTCTTAAATGTGTTTTCAAAGAGAATTTTAAGATGTTTGATTATTTTATAACTGACCATGGCTATGATACAGATTTACAGCCAAGTTCTAGTGACATACAGTAGTACAGGATCTCCCAATCCTCTGAGTCACTGTTCCAGCAGGGAGATGGCACTGAAATGAGACCTAAGAAGGGCAAGAAAATCATATTTTCACATAAGGGACAAAAATCCCTCCTAGGAGTCATAGTACTTTTCAATATGTGACCCTCCTCTTCTTATGCTGCCATCTTACTCTTTCAGCTTGGATTTCACAGTCAGTAAATGCAGGAGTTGTATTTATGTTTGTGTGTAGGGATAGTGTGTGTGTGTGTGTGTGTGTGTGTGTGTGTGTGTGTGTGTAAGCACGATGATGCAGAATCTTGAAGCCTGGCACAGAGTGTCACCTTCTTGTTGAACATATGTCCTTCTCAGTATATAATGCCGGCTGCTCAGGTATCTGTGCTTGAGTAGATTGACCCATAAAGAAGCAGAACTAACCACCCAGGAACCATAAGAAAATGCAAGGACATTTGTTTGGCCTAGATAGTGGTGAGATTGCTTGTTGGGCACTTTCTGTTCATTTAAAAAAAAAAAAAAAAGTTCTGTGTTTCTTGTTCTGTAATGTTCTGATATTTTAAAATTTTCAACATCTTTTTATGACAGGTAGTTAGATGTTCTCTGTTATGTAGTTAGGAAAGATATCTGACACATAGGTGAATTTGTGGGCTTACTCACAGAATTAGGGATAGAGCACTGGGCAGTGGTCTTTAGACTGCATCTCAGGACTGCTTCCTGCCTTTGTGCGTTCCCATTTTGGGTGTGGCACGCTGGCTTTTGTTTTTGGTGACACTGAGGAAACAGAGCCAGATAAATTTGTCTCCCAATTGCAGTATTGATTCAACCACATCACGGAATTTCTATTTTTTTTTTCTTCCATGGATATTAGTGATTCGTTATATCTTCTACATGAGGACATTTAAAAGGATAATTATAACAGGATTGTGTGATTTGTAAAGTATATAAGGTCCAAAAGGGTAAAGTATATGGCTCCAAGAGGCTGAAGTGTATGAGTCCCAAATGATGGCTGTCAGTTACATAGAACTTCTTGTTCTCTCTCCCACCACAGGCCCTTACTCCTGTCTTCCCTCCCCGTCTTTCTTTCCTTTCCTCCTTTTTTTTATAAGAGTGTATTTAAATGTGCAGCAGACTATAAGACGACACTGTATTCTATCTTCCAGCTACAGGTGGCAAACGCTATTATAGTGGGGAATCCAGGTGTTTAAAACAAGATAGAAGGCAGGGTCACCATCATTGCAGGCATGGGGAACAGGTTACATTTTCCCAGATTTCTCAGCTTAGTGGGTGACTAGGAGCCCTTCCCCTTGGCCTTTGGTTTTAGCCCTTGTGTTTTCTCTGTTTTTTTTTTTTTTTGTATAATATGAATACCTGTATTCCTCCTCCATCTCCTTGGTGCTTTCAACCCCTTTCCCAGACCCTTCTTTGTTTATAAAAGAAATTTGATACTTGATTTTCTACTTGTGTGGAAAGAAATGGCAAAAGATTGAATGAAAGGTCAAGCTCATGAAATATAAGCTCTAAGAGCTAAACTTGGCCTTCTACTTTTCTGTTTCAGTCATTTCATTTGATTTTATCTTTTGCATTTTTATTATTCAAATATCTGTTGCCAGATAATAATTCTTAATTTTTTGAGATTTTATGAGACTCTTGTGGCAAGATTTTATGTTTGATTTCTATTATTCAAGGCTCTTATATACCTAACCCACTATATTTTGTAACAGGAAATTATTAGACATACAGTCATACATCCACTCTCTTGATATAAAGTTTATAACTTACAAGGTTCAAGCTATGTCTCAACTCTTTACAGTTCCCAGCACCCAGGGAGATCTTAAATTCTTTGTTCTCCTCCTCAATGTAGCTAAACCTTTGATTCTTTGTATATCCCTGAATTCTTAACGCCCAATATCTTTAAATTAACCAACACAACAAATGACAGTCTGGAAAATAGCAATTATATTTTGGGTTAATCACATTTATCAAATGACACAGAAGGATCATGTTTGTCATGGTTTGAAGAGGCCTCCATTCTCCACAATGCTTGGTCTTTCAATGGGTTATGGAAGATTGTTGTTGTTTAGGGTAATTATTTAAAAATTGTTATTGGTTATGGTTAGAAAATAGCTAAACAAGAGAGATTAGACTTAGGGTTCTTGTTTAAAAAAAAGGGATACAAATACGATAATATATAAGGGTAGATTATTGAATCTACTTTAAAAAAAGAAATTATTAGCTTTATATATTTTACATTGGATTTGATTTTTGTATATTATATACAAATTGTGTATATTGACATAAGGTTGAGATTACATTTGTCACTTACATATATTCCTGTTTGTTCAAGGTATTATACAATGTAATACAAATTGCTAGTCCAGAAAGTTATTATTACCAACTAATTGGGATATAAAGAAATGCAAGTTAGTAGTTAGACATTATAATCAAACTTATAGTCATATCAGATATGTTTTTCAAGATCAGATATATTTTAGATGGACAGGTCTTCTTCAAGAACTTCAGAGATCTATAGAATATGGCATTTAAGAAATTTTAAAAACATAGGTTTTTTTTTTTGGTGCTCCTGGCAGCACCAATCCACTTCAGAGAAGATTATGGACATCAAGGAAACTCCTCCATATGTGTTGACCTTCTCTGTGACAAAAGTTAGCCACTGGGCAAGAAAGTATCTTACCTTGACTACTGACAATATGATATTCAAAATGGACAAGCAGGAGAAACACACAAAAGAATTGCTGAACCTTGACAAGACAAGGTAGAAAGGACTTTGGGAATATCCTGCTGTCCAGAGAAGTCTGTCATACATGCTAGGCCTTCAACATGGATGTTTCAACAACACAGAAAAACTTTGGGTGACTTTCCAGGCAGCTAACTGTTTCATTTCTTACATTTTTAGAAGTTGCTATTTACTTAATATTATTTCCTTCTTGGGTCTCTGAGGAATTTGAAGATGAGATAGTAAATAGTTATAGTTTTCTAGTAATAGTTTTAGAAAAGAAACTCACTTAGAAGTTAAAGTGTATAAGTTTAAGAGACATAGAAATATAGTTTTTAGTAATATAAGTTAGATACAAAGTGGATTAGGTACAATCCTTTGGACTCATCAAAATAGGATAGATAATGGAATACTTTCTTTGAATTTATGAATTGTCAATGAACTGGACATTGCTTATGTAATTATTGTTTGTATATTATTGTATGTAATTATTGTTCCTATTGTATATGTTTTTTCCTATGTTAGTTATAACTTTCTTTTTTATTTTTGATACAAAAGGGGATATGTGGATATTCTTTAGGTATTTAATACACCATGACCCCAGCAACTCTTATGAGGAAAGCATTTAATTATGGTGGCTGTCTTACAGTTTCAGAGGTTTAGTCCATTATTATCATGGTAGGGAGCATGAAGGTGTGCAGGCAGACCTAATACTGCTACATTTTGATCAGAATGCAACAGGAAATAGACCGAGTATCACACTGAGTGAAACTTGAGCATATATGAGACTGCAAAACCTGTCTCCACAATGACACACTTCCTCCAACAAGCCACACCTCTCAGTGTTGTCACTCTCTTTGAGGGCTATTTTCTTTTAAACACCACTGAGATGGAGGAGGGATCTGGGCATTTAACAGAGACAGCAAGAAGGGCAGAAGAAGCTAAAATTGATATTTATATAGCATCTTCCACCTAAGATCCTAAAAAGTGCTGGCAAGCCTTAATTTTCATCTCTGTGTGGCAGTGAATAGTAAGGATTCAGTATACTTGCTTAAAAGTCACACTTAATATTACTGTGGCACCAGTAATATTCACAGCTATAGTTAAAGCCATTTTGTCTGTTCTGCCTTGAAGCTGTTGAGAGCCAGCTCAGTTTGGTGTCTGAAACCATCACCACATTCATCCTGACACAGGGCGTCTGGGAGCATGCTTCTGCCTGTAGGCTGCTAGGGTCTCATCAGCCTGTGGAGGCACAAGGAATCACATCAAAGGAATTCACATTTTCTTCCCTTGCAGACCCACTGAGGTATTAGCACTGCCTTTCTGTATCCAAATAAGGTCTTTCCCAAGTCCACCAGAAGTTCTCAAGGATGTTGTGATGTGAAGCAATTCCTGTACTTTTCCTATCTGAATCTCCCCTGATATTGGAAGCATTCTGATACCATGACTAATACCTTGTCCTTCTGGGAAGCATTATTTAGCTTGCCTAGCCTGAAGTCTTGCTGTGCTTCCTTGGAATCTTTAAGCTGAAGTTACCAGTGTCCTATTTGTATATAGAAAGCACCCCTCTATGTGCGCGCGCGCACACACACACACACATACACACACACACACATACATGCGCGCTGATGCCTAGAACAACTTTGTGATCTTCTCCTCTGGACCTCAAGGCTTATGTAAGATATCACTAGAGAGCATAGTCTTCTCTCCATACTCATCCTTATGCCCAGGACTTTTTTCTTTTTTATAAACCTGATTATCCCAGAGAAACACATGTTTACACATAGTCCACCTCTGCCCATACTCTACTATCCTAAATAGGTCCGTAAGGAACACAGTGGTCACAGTCAAATTAAATGGCTTACAAATAAATAGTCAACAACAAAACATATTCAAATACATATAAATTCTCAGAATTTGAAGTTGTGTATTCATATATTTAAAGTAAGCTATCAATATGCTTCATTCCAGATTCTTAAGCATTATTTACAGGGAATGAGAACAGAGGAGAGCCAGGCTAGCTGTCTGGAGGGAATGAGGAGTTGTTGGTTATCCAACAACTATGTAAGAGGCTCCTGGGTGTGAGGAGTCTCAGTTTAAATAGATGTCATAGTAAGAGGCAGTGATGTATTGAATTTTTCAAACACAGTTTTAATTTAAATTCATTTCCCCACATCTTGCTGCTCAGTGAGAATCTCCAGCAGAGGATCATTTAATTTTGAAATTGAATAAAGTTCTATAGTCACACTCACCAAAGCACATAATCTCTCCTTCTGGGTGGTAGAATTCAAATCAAATCTGTGTTTGTTCACTTGTGGAAAGCATCTCTCTGCTGTTAGCAACTATGACTGATTATTTTCATAGTTCTCAAAATCTGTTGAGTATCAAGGGAAGGGAGTTTCTTTATCTGTATAAATCCAACTCAGAATAAAGGCTTGCTATAGTGGTCATTTCTGAAAAGCTTTGTCTGGCCTCTTTCCAATTAACTCTGTCAATATTCTCTGCTAGATCATTCCCCGGTAGTATTAATCTATCCAGTGTGCTGAGGCTATCCTGACCCCAGATGTGTTTCTGTTTCTCTACCTCCCACACCACCTTAAGATATGCACCTTTTGTCTGGGAGAGACTGCTACAGACTGAGCCCTTCCCTCTGACCAAGTGCCCAGCCTGTAATAAATAACTATTAAATAATCAAGCCAACAAGTGATTAAGTCATTCCAGGGTTTTTCCTCTTGGGAAAGGACATGTAACTGGACAGGCAACCCGATGTTCTGATTCTCTGGTTCTCCCATATAGTCCGTGCCAGAACAAGGTTGTGATATAGATGTTGCTGATTCTGAGGTTACTATACCATGGAAAGCAAGAAATCCAGGAGAAAGCAGAGTTTAGTGACTATTCGAGGAACCACATCCCGGTGTCTCTTTAAAATGGAAACAGAACAAGAAAGAAAGTAGATTCTTCCTGAGAGAACAAAGACAGTATCATAAAGAATTTACAAAGTGAATATGATTAAAATTCAATGTATGAAATTCTCAAAGAGTTAAAAACATTCTGAAATCATAGAAATCACTTGATCAAAAGTGAAAACTCATTGTATGGTGCCTACACAAAAGGGCCAAGTAGAAGACAGATATTCAGATACATGTTTAAAATAAACATGTTAATTAATATCAATATATGATACACATGGAGGTGGTAAGTCAAATTTGATCTGGCTGATGGGTCCTCAGGACCAAATGGAGAAGATATTTTGCTTTACTATCTGCCTGGGCAGAATGAACTGAATCAAGGATCTGAGTAATCAGAGTCTGGAAATTGCAGGGATGGATCAGACCCCCAAGTCCCCACCCCAGCGTAGTCCTGACAGGGAGAAAGTGGACTCATCATAGCTAAAGGTGGGTGTTTGCCTCAGGAGAGAACCATCCACCTGGCCCTGTCATCCCTTACAGGGCTGTAGATGGTCAACTCTTGCTACCCAGATGTCCTCTTCTTTTCAGCCTGGACTTCTGTCTATAACAGAAACTTGATAAGAAGCCAGAAAGCCAAAGTGACAGGTGGTCCTTGAGTCCCCTGGGGATGGGGGAGTTCGAAAGATGTGTAGCCTTCTCCTGCAAGCTCTCTACCCATTGACATGAGCATCCTGAAAAATTTGATAACTCTAGAGTGGCCTATGGTCAAGGAGATTTTATTAATGATAAGACCAGAAATAACATTATTTAAGTTACCTTCCAAACCCTGGGATTATTACACTATTCTCCAGGAAAATAAAAATATTATGTTCAAATAGATTTGTTTTACTGGACTGTTTTGTTGTCTAAGTTTGCCTCCTCCTTTCAGCCAGGTACTTGGTTGAGATGGGACTCGGACAAAACTTTCTGGAATTAGAACTGGAGAAATTTCCCTAGTTCCCACGTTCATGCTTATTTCTTTAGCTCTGGGTGGTGTTTGTTAGTCTGATTTAGAAGTTCCAGATCTATGTGGTGACTTCCAGGGCTCCTGTCTGTGAGAGAACTTGACACAGACACTTTCCGGCAGAGGGAGACTGAGGCAAGATGAGCTCAGGTGGGTGGACCTCCATTCTGCCCTGTTCCTAATCCCCTCTGGAAACAAATGCTTTATGTTGCATGTCTCGTGTATCCCTGCTTACTTTTCTGAGTTCCTCTGAAATCCTGCTTTCCTAAGAATGGACTGTTATAGCTCTGAGACCTGAGCCCAAATCTACCGTAAACCAGCATGCACTGCTGAGCCACCCGTCTAGCTTCACATGCTGGTATTACATGCAAACTCTCTCTTGAGTTTGCTTCCAGGTCTCTGTGTTTGTCTTCTCTTTCCTGGAATGCCCTCACAGCTTCCAGCTTGAAAAGTCATGTGGGGTCCTCTGTGCATTCTCAGACTGAGTAAGGGACACTGAGGTCTTCATGAGAAATTGAATATTGGCTCATCAGTGGGGCTGGCACTTAGCTAGACATCTTCCATTCTCCCATTTTCTCATCCTCACATTGTGTTCTGTTCCCAGTATTCCCTCCTAGAAAGCCCTGTGTGTGTTTACAGATATAATTTAAAAATCTCAATTCTTGAATGTTGTACAATTCAATCTGGGTCTTGAAATGATCTGATACCAAAACTGGAAAATTCCACACCTAACCTCCTGTGACAAGTCAGAACAAAGGAACACTAAAACTGTGGTACAGAATTGCCTTCAGGAACTATGCCTTAGGCATAGACAGATTTGATGTCTAGAATTGGAATGAGTCACAGAGATATCTCCTTATGTCTATGCAAATATGAAATTAAAAAGTCTGAAACTAGAAACACTTCTGGTGCCAAGTATTTCAGATAAGGGGCACTCAACTGTTACTCTGTAGCCTGGAAGGACAATTTTCTGAGGGAGGTCACACCAAAGTTAGCTTCCATAGCTTAACCTCTCCTGCATCTCATTTACCTGGTAACACTGTTGGGTTGACTGAATGGCTTTACTTTTCCATTGCTCAGGCTGCAGTGCAAGTGTAAGTACAAAATGGGCCTTGGGTTAAAAATCTTAGTGCATGATGGGGGAACTCTAAATTATTATTGTTGGATTATTCATTTATGCTTTAGAATGTGAGATGCTTCATACATCAGCATCCCTTGTCTAGGGTACTCTGTCAAGGGTCTCATTGAGAATCATTTCCAAGTATCTTGGGTTCTCCTGGAAGAGATCCTTGACCTTCAGGTAATTCTGAGGATTTTTTTTGTAAATGGAAGCCCAGAGCTCCACTTCACACTGTAGGGGACATCTGGTCAGCCAGTGACAGTTATACTGTGCAGCTGATATCCTGGAAGCATAATAGACAAGTCTTAAGGCACTAACAAAATGATGGTGCATTTAAGTAGCTGTTCAGAGGAGGGAACCAGAACAAAAGCTTGCATGAGAAATGTGCTCTGCAAATATTCTGTTGAATTTCTTTTATAAAATAAAGATTCTTATTTTTAAAAAAATCCTGTTTACTTTAGTAAACATAAAACTTTATAATTGGCTTTGACATTATAAAAAGATTATATACATACATAAGTGCACACACACAGAAACACACACACAGATGAACATTCCCTAATATCTCCTGTGTGATGCTGACAATATAGCTATATATAATATCACCTAGTTAAACTAACAAGCAGGCAGGACTGTCTAGAAGACATGTTTTAACAAGGTACTTTTAAAACTAGAACAGTGATAAAAATGCCATCATTTTAGGCATCAGAGTGAGCTGTAAATGGTGATTTCAAAGTTCTTTCTTTTTAATGACTGAAATGCTATGGTTTGAATCCTAGGAAGCTTGTTTTAAACTCACAGATCTATTGAAATACTTCAATAGAAAACAAAATAATTTGATTTCAACATTGATTAGCAAAACCTTGTATAATTCAATGATAAAAAGCAAACCAATTAAAGATGAGTGATATGTTATTCAGTTTTATTTATTGCCTTATGTACCAACTGAAATTTACATATTTTTTACATGCATAGTGTGACTATAACTTTCACAGATTTTCTTTTTGGGTCTGGGTCTTGCTCTGTAGCGTAGGCTGACCTAGGACTTAGAATGGCTTAGGCTGGCCATAAAATAAATTGTCTAGCCTCAGTTTCCCAAGTTCTAGGGTCTCAGTCATGTTCCTCATGCCTATCTAAATGTAAGATTTTAAATCATTTTCCATGCATACAGTACTCTGAGCAACTTTTTATTACAAGTTACAATATAAGGACAAAGTCTTATGTAGTTATAAAACTAACAACATTCAGTGGGAGAGGAGACAGGTAAACCTATGCTCATTGTGCTCACAATGTGTGTGTATGTGTGTTGGTTAGATGTGATTGACACAAATGATAGTTACCTGAAAAGAGGGAACCTCAGCTGAGGCACTGACCCATCAGATTAGCTTGTGGTCCTGATTGTTAGGTGGTGTGAAAAGGACCATTGTAGATGGGGCTATCCCTATTCAGGTTGACCTGGGTTGTATAAGAAAGCTAACAACTGAGCACGCTAGGGGAAGCAAATCAGTATGCAGCATTTCCCATGGCTGCTGCTTTCGTTTTTGTCTTGGGTTCTTGCATTGGCTTCTACTGATGATGTGACCCATAACCCAAATATCCACTACCTACCCCATTGTTTTTTATTAGAGTTTTATCACAAAAGAGAATAAACTTGTGTGTGTGAGTGTGTGTACACACACACATGTGTGTGTGTGTAAGTATGACATCAACCTCGGTCATATTTCTTAGGAGCCAGCCTGACACTTTGGTTTTGGAGGAAGGGCCTGACTGGCTCTGGGCTATGAGTCTATTGACTAGTCCAGGCTGCCTGGCCAGTGACCATGGGTCTACCTGTCTCCTCTCCCAGAGCCAGGGTATAGTGCATGGCCCCATGCCTGATGCTTGTTTTTTCTCCCTTTTAACATATACGCTAAGTACCTTGCCAACTAAACTTCCTCCCATCGCCAGTGTTTCCGACATTCAGTGGAACAAAAGAGATGGAAAATTAATGCTCTTGGCTTAGGGATATGGCTCAATGGTAGAGTTCATGCTTAGCATATATTAAACCCTGGGTTCGATTCCTAGCACTGCAAAAGTAGATATTTAAAGCTATAAGAATCAGTATGACTTTCCAAAGTTATCTGTATTCCAATTCCTGAAACCTATGAATGTTATATATCCCCCCCATGTAATCAAAAGGACTTTGCATCTTAAAAGAGATCTGGAGATGGGATGACTATCTTGGGTTATCTGTATGGGCCCAGCAGAATCCCAAGGGCTTTGAGAAGAGGGTTACGAGAATATGGGGGACACAGGAGATTAGAGAATCTCTGAACACTTGCTGACTGCAGCATGTAAAAACAAGAGATGAAGATGGACTGTGCCTAATGCATAATGGTTGTCAGGAAACAGGATGAAGATGGACTGTAACTAATGGATAACGGCTGTCAGGAAACGGGATGAAGATGGACTGTAACTAATGGATAACGGTTGTCAGGAAGCAGGCTGGGTACAAGTCCAGCTGCGGTTCCGATCAGGAGTGAAAAATCTGTTTACAGATCATTTTCTAGAGTTCTAATACCAAGTCCTCATGAAATGGAGGAAAAGTACAGTAATCTTGCTATGCAGCTTTTGTTGAATCCCTTGGAAATTCAAACACCTGGAGGTGCCAGGCCGATTCAAAGAACATGTGTGAATATTAGTCACTGTAACTATATTAATAGGTAAAAATTGAATCAGAATTTAAATCATCTGCACATGTTAAGTCTTTAAGGCCTATGTTTTTTTTCAAATTAAATATGATTTACAGAAATTAATTACTTCCTGTATTACTCATCCTGGGTATTGGAGACTTACTTTTTTCCTGTGACTCACCTAGAATTTAATAGCAAATTAAACCTGTCCAGCCTCTGGGAACTAGCAGACCATGGCAGAAAGGGCTGGAAACAGCCAGTCTCGGGCTGACTGCAAGGCTCTTGGTTATGAGAACAGAGGAGAGCTGACCGTCATAGTACCTCTTTTTTGAAGGCTGACTGAAAGTGAAGATGTGAGGTCTGTTACAGAGCTCCTTGCTGGAACACTGGCTTAGTCTCCATCCCACTAGGTGATGAGCATGTTCTTTCTTTCACTCAGGCTCAGATGGCTGTCAGTCCTCCACATCTCCTGTCCTGACGTGGGCGGGCACTGGTCCCCATGTCCCATAACCAGGCATCACGGAGTGTGTCCTGCCTCTGCTGTTTGTCTGTGGTTGGTGCTTAGGATAACAAAGTTCTTATCTATATTTTTCCGGTCTCTGAGTAAGGCCTGTGAATATCTTTAACATACTTTTATGAGAAAGAAAAACACATTATAGCAAGAACTATCAGCATGGTAACTCTTAATGTAGGGTTTATAGATCTAAATTTAGGATTCTCTGAATTTAGGTTGGAACCCAGGCTCTGCCGTGTATTGGCAAGTGACATGATACTTTACTCTCGCTTCAAGGGCAGCATAGTGATGCTCTGTCTCACGTGATGGAGGAGTGAATAGGTTAATATGTGAGGGACACTAGAGCAACACCTAGCATGCCTACATAAAACAGCAATATAGTGAATTATCTATCATTGTGACCTCTGTTTTTATTCTATTTTAGAAATGTAAACTATACTGGGAGTCTAATGTATGTAGCTGATTGTAACAGCTATGTTTTAATGCACCCTCCAAAGAATGCTGAAAACTTAATCCTCAGTGTAACAGTAGTAGAAAATGGGGCCCAAGTACTGCTATTTAGATCATTAGGTCTCCTACTTTGTGAATGGGTTGCTTCTGATTATAAAGAGTCTTTTTTTTAATAGTTGTATTATTCTCTTTTAAATTGAAAATAGATTCTTCTCTTATAGAATCCTGACAATGGTTTTTCCTCCCTCCAGTCTTCCCACACTCTCTTCCCCATATATGACCTCCCGCTACCCTGACGCGTCTCCCTTCAGAAAAGAGCAGGCCTCCATTAACAACAACCAAACACAAACAAAACAAGATACATTGATGCTGGACACAGCAAAGCCTTCACACTGAAGCTAGACAAGGCAATCCAACAGGAGGAAAGAGAGTCCCAAGAGCAGGCAAAAGATTCAGAGACACACCGACTCCCACAGTTAGACGTCCTGAAAGGACATCGAGCTAACAGAAAACCTGGTGTAGACCCATGCACGTCCTGAGCTTGCCCTTTGGTTTCTGTAAGCCCATATGCACTCTGCTTAGCTGATTTGTAGGGCTGTGTACTCCCGGTATCCTTCCTCCGCACTCTGACTCCTACAATTTTCCTTCCCCTCTTCTGTAGGATTCCCCAAGCTCTGAGTGAAGGGACTCCAATAATATTTCCAATTTAGATTCTCTCTCCACATAATGTCTGGCTGTGGGTTTCTGCATTCACTCCCATCTCCTGCTGGAGGAAGCCTCTCTGGGGACGATGACTTCTTGTTCTTCTTGTTCTCCTCCTCCTCCTCTTCCTCCTCCTCCTCCTCCTCCTCCTCGTCCTCGTCCTCGTCGTCTTCCTCCTCCTCCTTTTGCTGGAGGACTTTCAAAGACTGCTTCTATTTCCTTAGGGTTTATAGGTCTATACACATTGTTTATCTGATCTTGATTTAATTTTGGTAAATATCCATTTCTTTTCAATGTTCCCATTTGATGGAGTACAGATTTTAACCAATATGTCCTTATGGTTCTCTGGATTTCCTTGGTATCTGTTGTTATGCCCCCCTTTTCATTTCTGATATTGTTAATGTGGATACTCTGTGTCCTTGATTGAGTTTGACAAAAGGTTTGTTTGTTAATTTTCTCAAAGAACCAACTATTTGTTTCATTGATTCTTTGCATTCGTTTTTATTTCTATTTAATTAATTTCATCCCTGAATGTGATTATTTTTTTCTACCTACTGCTCTTGGGTAGGCTTACTTCCTTTTGTTCTAGAGCTCTCAGATGTCCTGTTGGTGACAACTGTTCAATTTTTTTAAGGTAGGCACTTAGCTTCTTGAACTTTATTCCTAGCACTGCTTTAATTATATCCCCTAAGTTTGAGTATGTTGTGTATTCATTGAGTTGAATGTTAGAAAATCTTTGATTTTAATTTCTGTCTTAACTCATTTTTTATTCAGTAGAGAGTTATTTAGTTTCCATGAGTTTGTAGGATTTTGTTGTTGAAATCCAACTTTAATCCATGTTGATCTGATAGGCTACAAGGAGTTATTTCAATTTTCTTGTATCTGCTGAGATGTGATTTGTGAGTAAGAATGTGGTCAGTTTTGGAGAAAGTTCCCTGAGGTCCTGAGAAGAAGGGATATTCTTTTGTGTTTGGGTGAAATGTCTTGTAAACATCTGTTAGTTCCATTTGCTAGTTTATAATGTCGGTTAGCTCTAGTATTTCTCTATTTAGAAATATTCTTTCTTTGTTCTATATTTTTAGTGTTTTGATTATTATGTGGCTTGGGGACCTTCATTTTTGGTCTAGTCTATTTGGTGTTCTATATGCTTCATGTACCTTTATAGGCCTCTCCTTCTTTAGGTTAGGAAATTCTCTTTTATTATTTTGTTGTACTTTTTGAGCTAGGATTCTTCTCCTTTGTCCATTCCTATTATTTTTCTGTTTCATCTTTCCAGGGTGTCCCAGATTTCCTGGATGTTTTTGGTCAGGAATTTTTCTTTTAACAATTTCTTTTATGTATCCATTTTTTCTATTGTATCTGTAATGCCTGGAATTTTTTCTTTCATCTTTTCTATTCAGTTGGTGAAGCTTGTCTCTGTAGATCTTGTTCAAATTCCTAGTTTTTTCATTTCCAGAATTCCTACAATGTGTTTTATATTTATTGGTTCTAGTTCTGCTTTTTTTTTCAAACTTTATTTATTTGCCTTGGTGTTTGCCTGGAACTGGAACTACAGACAGTTGTTAGCTGCCATGTGGGTGCTGGGAATCGAACCCGGGTCCTCTGGAAGAGCAGACGGTGCTCTTAACCGCTGAGCCACCTCTCCAGCCCCTCTAGTTCTGTTTTTAAGCTTTGAATGGTTTTATTAATTTTCTTCATTTGTTTGTTTTTCTTGGCCTTCTTTAAGACCTTTATTAATTTCTTCCAATTGTCTGTGATTTCTTGGCTTTCTCTAAGAGACTTATTCATTTTTCTCCAATTGTTTGTCTCTCTTGTCCTGGATTTCTCTAAGTGATTTGTTCATTTCCTCTTTAAGGACCTCTATCATTTTTATGGTTGGTTTTAAAATCTGATATTTTTTATTTTTGTTTTTTAATTGTCTCTCTTCTGTGGGGACACTGGCCAAGAGGCTCATAGAATCATTATTTTGAGGGTCTAGTTTCCTTGCCTGGCCTGGTAGGTAGAAACAATCTATATGAATTTTGGAGATGGGTCTTACAACATTTTGCTGATGAGATTTTAAATTTTATTTTTGACATATATATGCACATATTTTTAAAGTGTGGAGGTCAAAGGACAACCAATGGGCATTCTCTACTTCCATCATATGTATTCCAAGATTTTAACTCATAATGTTGGGGTTAGCATCAAGCATCAGTATCCACGGACATAGTTTGCATTATTTTTTTATATCATATAGAGAAGTACTGGTCAAAGATGATCTCTTATTAGCAGTATTTAATAGAAACTATCTGCTAAAGACTGTTAACCTTTGCTTTTAGGTGATTAAATGTAAAAAAGTGTATAATTCAGTAATGTTATTCTTAGCACATCTGTTTTTCAATAATGTTGACTGAAGCATGGAAAGATGTAGAACTGAAGCAACACACAGGGGACACAGCTTTATGTAGCTAATCTCAACCATTCCATATAACAATCCTCAAGGTAGATGTCGTTTCACTCTACACATGAAGGAAGCACAGCCCCAGTGGGGAAGTTAGAGAACTTAGTCCAGCAATTAGTAAGTAGTGGAGCAAGATTTGAACTCAGGACTCTTGGCTATGAATCTTATTGTTGTTCTTCCATATGTGGTTACTTTTCTTTTTAAAAATAACTGTTTTGTTTTTATCAGTATGTTTATTTGGTGTGTAACAGTGAATTAATACCCCCTTTTTTCTGCCGTTTTTTCTACAATGAATTACCTCTGTGTTGGTCTCAAATCATTTTTTTGCTAAATATTATTGCATAATAGGTCTGAGGCAGACCTAGTTGGTGCTAGTGGACATTTTTATGTGACTGCAGACGCCTTTTCTATCTTCAAGGAATTTACTGGCATTGAAATGCTAAATGCCTTAGAGGTATATAAGAAGGAATAACATCCTACTCAGGGAGTCTGAGAAATTTCTTAGAATGGAAAGATTAGGTTAAATTGAATCTTTCCTGTGATGTCTAGCAGGCAGCTATAGTCAAGAAGGTTCTGGAGAGGATAACAGAGAGAGATAAGGCAGTAGGCACATTGTTCTGGAAGTTTCAGGGTTTTAACTGGCTAGAATGCAGTGAAGCCTAGTTCAGGGAGGTGGCTGAGCACAGTGATGACAGAAAGATGTGAGAACAACAGGAACCTGTTGTAAGTGATCATCTTGATCTTTACATGTTTGAGTTTTATTCTCATGATATCAGGAACTTTTCTATTAAAAGTAACTTTATAGAGGAACAATTGATTTATCATAAAATTCACAGAAGTGCACAGTTCAGTACTTTTTAATTAATTTACAGAGTTGTGGCACCATCACCACAACACTTTAGGAAGCTTTCATCACGCTCCAAAGTTCTTTCTATGTCCCCTGGCTCTCCATTCCCAACTATACATTTTAAACAGTAGTGTTTTTGCTTTGCAGTTAAGAACCCTAGGATTAACACCAATAAGAAATTCAGAAGACACAAGTCCAGTCTCATTCTTTTCTTTCCACTTTTTTTCATCAAGGCTGTATTCCATTGATTGAAAATGCCCCAGAGACTTGTCTATAGGCCCTCTGATGGAGGCATTTTCTCAACTGAGGTTCATTCTTCACAGCTAAAAACATGTGTCAAGTGGACAAAAAAATTAACCAGCATGCTCACTTCTGGCTATACCACTTTCACAGGAAGAAGGTGCTTCCTCAGTGTGTTGGCATAGCCAGATAGAAGCTTGGAAGATGCCAGACCTCCAGGAGCAGAGAATGATCCTTCTGAGCTCTGTCTTGGTCTTTGCCGTTGCTACCTGCAGAAAAAAAATGTACTCACTTGAGTCTTCTTTCTCCCCTGTGTAAATGGTAGGGATGCTCCGGGTCTCTATTACTATTCTATCCAAATTCAAATAAATTAAATGACATTCATATGGGCATGTTAATAGAGACATCTTAAATCTCCACTGTAGTGTTTGGATAAGGGCACAATGTGTCAAGTTGTTCGTACTGGTGATAGCAAAAACTTATTAGGCCTCTTGGGTTCTTACTGTAAAGTATTGGTCCTTCAGTGGAAGCTGTTTGTAATAGATGGAAGAAATGAACAACAAGAGTCAACCTTAAACTAATGTAAAACTGGAGAGAGATAAGCCAGAGACTAAGCTTATTGCCTTGGTGCCAGTAGCTAGAGTGCCAAGTGGACCCAAAGCCTTACTTCTTAGGTTTTCTGTAGACCAAGTAGGTCTTGTGTATACAACCTGCCTATAACATTTGTTATGGAGTATAGAGAGAGCCATTTGTTACCTTGGAAATGTCAGAATGCCCATGGTGGACAGTTTGGGGAACTTGTTATTCATTGAATTAGTTGCATTGTTCACTTATGAAATATTTATTTTGAGCCTACTATGTGTCAGATAAGAACCAGAGAATGAAGTAAGCATTGACAACTATGCAGATCATGTTTAGTATAAGAGGAAATATGCAAGACTCTTAGATGCATGGAGTGTGCATTGGAGGATGCCTAGATGATGATGGCATGATGCTGTTACTGCTTCTTTCTTCGGAGACCTATGTGATTACACAGATTCTTATGGAAAGTCTCTTTAATGGGTAGCACTTAACTCCACAGAGGAGTACTCTGTCCTCTGCAGCAGATCCTTACAGCTATGTGGGTATGTAGTGCAGGGTTCAGAGCAGGATGTAGATAGGAACTGTATATCCAGCTGACACTGCAGCTGGGAATTAAGATGGGCAGAATGTAATTATTGAAAATGGCAGCTGCCAGGCTCTCAGAATGCATGCTTTGTGACTGTTTCTAGCCTGAGATTTCTTGATGATGAGAAGCTGTAGAGACTACTGTTTTATGGCTCCATTCCAAAATGGGGAATTTGCAATGACTCACTAGAAAATGGGGTCACTTGTGGTATTTCTTTAAATCATTGAAACTGTCTACGCAATCATGTGGAGCCACTGGGGCACATTACTCTGAATGTTCTATTGAAGGCACCTAAGCTTCAAAGGGCAAAACTGGGCACCAAAACAAAAGCTCTATAAAAAAGAAATCTGCAGAAAAAGAAAAAATAAAAACACTGAAACAAACAGGAATCTGAAAGATTAAAAATACATAGCCCTCTCTTTTCATGGTGTTTTCAGTCTCTTGAACTTGTCGAGTACAAATTAATGTCCATATAATTATTCTTTAACTTAGAAATTACATGCTTTTTCATGCCCCAAGAACTAATTAGTAATTATACTTGGAATTGCTAGGGAAAAAAATGAGACCCACTCAAGTGGTTTTGGTCAGACCTCACTGAATATGGTGGAACATGATGCTTTATGGAATGGCTCTGGTGCTATTCTCAAAATGGATGTTGTTTGTGAATCTTGGGAGTTGGTGATAAACAGTTTCAGGAAAACTGAGAAAAAAACTGAGCTATTGCACTTTAAGGAGTTCTCTGAAAATTGCTGCAGAGAAAGAACCTCCATATTCTTTCATTCTCCTTGGAGTAATTTAGATAGACATTTCTCAGAAAGAGAAGCAGAGTTGTAGTTGGTGCTTCTTGCAAGGCTCCATTTTGCTCAATCTGAGTACTTATAGAGGCAGGGAGTTTGGACCGAAGTGGAACATATTTCACATTTGACACTTGTGTGTTGGCAGTGCTTCTTCTTTTGTCATAAGAATGGTTACTCAGTCGTACTTGACTGTAAACTACCTGTGCCATTTAGGTTCCCACTGTCAAGTGAGTGCTTTACAAAGCAATGGCAAAGGGTTACATTGGTGGCTGGGTCTCTCATTTACAAGCATGTGGTCTGGGAATTAAATATTGGTCAAATGGAGGCTGATTCTAACTCAGATGGTTGAAAGGACTTTGAAAGAACTGCTCGTAAGTACAGGGGCTGAGAATAGTGATTGACAAGGCTGTGAGGGCACCAAGGGCTCCATCCAATAGAAAATAGTGTCCCGCCTACTCCTGTAGGTTTAGGAGCAGTGATAGGTGTTGACACCATGGAAAATCAGTGAGGACAGAAAGTGTAAAGAGGGGTCTTGGAGGGGAACTAGATTCACAAATGGACAATCATCTGCACAAAACAAACCTCAGAGGAAAAACAAAGACTCAATTCTATGTTCCTTTTCTGTGACTCAGACCTCCGGCTGATGGTGCCTCCCACTGGCTTTGTTTAATCTGAAGCCTTTCAATGGGGGAGCTTTTAGAATCCATCATTAAGAAGAAGTCTTAGCTCACACAGCAGAGGAGAGAAGATCTCGAGATGAAACACAATGGGATGAAGGCTGAAGGAATCGCCAGTGTGGCTTAAAAAATACCTGACTTATTGAATTTTGACCACTGAGCTCAGTGCCACATCCAAAATCATCAAACTACCCTCAAAGGCTTTCCCCCATTTTATTGATGACGAACTTGAGCTCAGAATGATTCCATAATTCACTCAGGATCACATGGCCATGAAACATCAGAGCTAATATTTGGGCATTAAAGCTGTTGTCCCTAGATTGTGTGTCTCTCTGCACATTATTGGTCATATTTCTTGTAAACCTTTGTTCTTTTCTTTTTAAAGAAAAGTTGCCAACTTACCCCAGATCACTTACAGCCCTGTGGAGTGCCGATCAGGGCCTGAGGCTATAAGAGGATCTCCACCCTAACTCATGGCATCTGGCTTTCCATTCCTTATCCTTATTCTTTTCAGATAAAAACAAGAGTGAAGGGGTGGTGGCTGTCCCATGTGGCTAGTGTACTTCCTCCCTGGTGGAGGGAGGCTGCTTCCTACACAGTTCTGTCGGCTCTGTCTGATCTGGTGATGATGTTGGGGATGGTGGCTACGTAGAAATTCAGTGAGGGGCAAAGGGTCTCACATGGCATCGGGGACAGACAGCCTCTCTTGGCATTTACTCAACAGGTATGATGCTCAGTAATTAGGGAAGGTGAAACTTCAATAATTGTAACCTGAAGAAATGAGCTTTATGTGGAGAGCAATTGAATAAGTGAACATTCAAGAAAGAAGCAACCCCAGGCTTGTTTATTTCTCCACTTCTTAGAAAGTAGCAGTTGTAGAGATGTGTTATCTACTTTTTTATCCGAGATTTTCACTTCTCTGAGGAGTTGCATGACAGTCTTCATGGGTATTAGGATATTGAGGTTGAACATAAAGTGGCTAGACTAGTCTTCCATTAAATTGCTTTATATATATATATATATATATATATATATATATATATATATATATATAAAGCCAACTGTCCATAAAACCAGTGATACAAACATATATTTTGTTGGGATATTTTCTAGCAAGCCCCTTATTGGACACCTTTCCTAAGACACACACACACACACACACACACACACACACACATATATATAGTCATGTTTCACAACTTAATACTTATCTACAGGTGATAAAAGACTTGGTCTATACTTTAACCTCTATGTCTCATCAGTTTTCTAAGCTCCCTCAGGTCAAGGTCAGGTGTCACTGGATCCTACCATAGCAGTCTCTGGTGTAATACAGTTTTAGACTGAGACAGGATATAGATGCTGACTACTATTTAATTGTATTCTAACACATTTTTACCTCTTCCTAGGAAACCAATGACAGGAAGTTAATAGTTATTACTCATCTTATCCATCCTCAAGCTTTTACTCTTCCCTAGAAAATCTCGTTATCTTCTCAACCATTATTGACTACTGTGAAAATGATAGAAAATGCAGAAGAAATATACAAGCAAGTATGCAACTTGCAAAAAAAATGTCTAGATATAATTACTGTAATAAGAATAAACTTAAAAGGTATGGCAAGAGCTTCTATCATTTGTAGATGCTGTTTTCTCCCCCATGTTGATTAATTAAACTAAAACATAGGAAAGGAATTCAGGACAAAATAAAGATTTTTTTAACATGAGGCATAGACACCTCCAGCAGAAGGGCCATGGAGCCTAGAGCCCTGACTCTGTGACCTTTTCCTTGGTTTAGGTATGCTCCTGCCGACTCTCCTCTTCTGTTGGTTCTAAGGCACCCATCTCTCTGGCACAGGGATTGGGCCTCCTCCTGTGTCTGTGTACATGTTACTTGCGGATAGAGACTTCCAGAGTGCAGAACAAGGACAGAAATGACTGCTGATTGGTCATCCCTTTTTCAGGGACTCACAGCCTCATTACACTGCTATCCGAGTGGTTTTTCTAACCCCTGGTTGATGGAGGGATAACACCTTTGATTACTTAGGAGTTTTCAAAATGTCTCCTAGTTAGGAGTCAAGTCAGAGAGAAAGGACAGCCAAGGGTCTCTGGTAGAAACTACTCAGGAAGTTGCTTGAGGGTTCCATTTGCAGGGCCACTGGTCTCTTTATACTCTGTTCTGTTGACTAGCAGAGCAGAATAGTTAACTCCAGTCCCTTTATGGGAGGAAACCCTTATGGGTAGTAGAAATGTTATGTCCATATAAACTGTAGTGGTCTAAGCAGTGGCTATCAAGTTACTTACCTGAGATAGACTGTTCACTGAATGCCATAGACCTTCAACTGGCTTACATCAGTGCTTTGAGTCTCATGAACTTTCTGTGGTTCCAGCTAGGCATGATGCATTCATAATTCTAGACTTGGAAGGAATCCCCAGGGCAGGAAAGAGAGGAGCATAGATAACTCTCTAGATGGACCCTGGGAAAACTAAGTGCTTCTGATAGGTTCTATTGGAACTTGGCTGGCTGGTTAATATGAGCAAAGAAGAGATAATGGGTGTAGTTGATTTTTTATTTATTTTTTTACTCTTTATTCTTTGGGAGCCCACCACCCAGCTCCCAAACAAATACACAGAGACTTATTCTTACTTATGAATGCCCAGCTTTAGCTTGGGTTGTTTCTAGCCAGATTTTCTAAACTTAAATTAACCTGTTTCTCTTTGTTAACATTTAGCCTCTTGGCTTTTACCTTTCTCTATTCTCTATTCTTTTCTTTTTAAATGTATATATTTTATTACATGAGTACATATATTTTATGTACATGAGTATTCTGTCTTTATGCACACCAGAACAGAACATCAGATCCCATTACAGATGATTGTGAACCATCATGTAGTTGCTGGAATTGAACTCTGGACCTCTGGAAGAGCAGATAGTGCTCTTCACCACAGAGCTATTTCTCCAGCCCCTACCTTTCTTTTCTTCTTACTCTGTGGCTGGCTGTGTGGTTGTGTGGCTGGCCCCTGGTGTCCTCCTCTCCTTCTTTTTCTCTCCTTCCTTTCTTCTATTTATTCTTTCTGAATACCAGCCCCACTTATTTTTCTCTCATGCCTAGCTGTTGGTTGTTCAGCTCTCTAACCAATTAGGTGTTTTAGACAGGCATAGTAACCCAGCTTTACAGAGTTAAATAAATGCAATATAAAAGAATGCAACACATCTTTTGAATCATTAAACAAATATTCCACAGCATAAACAAGTATAAAACATCTTAAATTAATATTCCATAATAAATGGTTTTTTTTGTATTCAAAGATACTTTATCTTTGATTATCTTTTCTGTGTGGGGTCAAAATTAACTTCCTCCTCTTTTTGTGTCAAGTATGGGTGATGATCAGGTCCTCAGGGGTCATATGAGCCCAGGAAGACCTACAGCCAGACCACATAATAGCATGTTTTATAGTCTTCAGGACTTGGTTGATCTTGGGCGGCAAGCATAAACATATTGTTCCTTCTAGCCCTTTGAAATTTAAATTATAAAAAGAGGAAATGGGAAGCTTATTCCCCCTTACTCCTGGGCCTCAGCAGGATCTACGTTCTCAAAATGAAGACCATTATAATTTTCTACTGAGAGACATAAAAAATGTCTGAGTCATTTTGGAAATACTCTATATTTCTGAATTAGAAGACTTCAAATCTTAAATCAGCATTATTTCATCAATCAATAAATAGTATCTTTTTGATGTTAGTTTTATATTACTTTGGTAAATACCACGATCAAAAGCAACTTGAGGAAAAAAGAGTTTATTTCATTTTATAGCTTAAAATCCATCATGGAAGGAAATCAGGGCAAAAACTCAAACAGGAGCCTAGAGGCAAAAACTGATGCAGGACCGTGGAGGAACAATGCTTATTTAGGGATGCTTAACTGATGCAGGGCCATGGAGGAACAATGCTTACTTAGGGATGCTTAACTGATGCAGGACCATGGAGGGACAATGCTTACTTAGGGATGCTTAACTGATGCAGGACCATGGAGGAACAATGCTTACTTAGGGATGCTTAACTGATGCAGGACCATGGAGGAACAATGCTTACTTAGGGATGCTTAACTGATGCAGGACCATGGAGGAACAATGCTTACTTAGGGATGCTTAACTGATGCAGGACCATGGAGGAACAATGCTTACTTAG
>PVIH01023502.1:0-24689 GCA_004025045.1 Sigmodon hispidus | reverse complement strand
TCTAGGCAGGGGCTCTACCACTGAGCCACACCCCAGCCCCTCACTGGGGGATTCTAGGCAGGGGCTCTACCACTGAGCCACACACCAGCCCCTCACTGGGGGATTCTAGGCAGGGGCTCTACCACTGAGCCACACCCCAGCCCCTCACTGGGGGATTCTAGGCAGGGGCTCTACCACTGAGCCACACCCCAGCCCCTCATTGGGGGATTCTAGGCAGGTTGTGCATGACAGAGTCATATAAATCTCCAGCCCTCCATCAGTTTTTTATTTTGAGACAAGCTCCCCAGGGGGAAGTTGAACTCACTCTTGTAGCCCTGGTAGCCTTGAACCTGTGATCCTTATATATCTCCAGAACAGTTGGAATTGCAAGCTGTATCACCAGGTTTAGGCCCTTAAGTGGTTCTTTGATTGTCCAAATATGAGTGACAGCATGTTCCTAAAGTCCTCAGAATGATTGTTGTTGTTGTTACCTAGGAGAATCAATAAAGCAAGGGACCTGCCCAGGAGCTCATTCAGCAGTGGGAAAGATCCAGTTCCGTGTGGGTTTGAAGAGGCAGTGAAGGAGTCAGGAGGGCACATTGCTGTACCCCACAAACCCTGTCTCCTTAAGGTCTTTAAATAAGTCAGTCATGCTCCCATCCTCCCTGGGTACACCCTCCCCTCCTACAGACCAACATAGGATGCTCCATCAGCTGCTCATCCAGGCTGCTAGTCCCGCCTGCTAATGGCCACCCCACCCTTCTCTTCTTCCAGCTCACTGCCCATCCTGGGCATCATCTAACAGCCCTGTAAGGGGACTCCTGAGCCTCAGAAGCATCCAGCAGCACCAAGAGGTGAGTCCTCTTTTTGATGGTTGCTCTTTTCCTGGGGTTCCTGTGTCAGGATGTTCCCTGAGGTGTGCTATACTGATGAGATCTGGCTTGCCTTTGGGCTGTTCCTTTAGCATCCTCTTTGCCTGCCTCTTCTTGCATGGTGTAACTAGAATCCAACAAACATTGATCTCTGTCCCTGTGTCTCTGTCTGTCTGTCTGTCTGTCTGTCTGTCTGTCTGTCTGTCTGTCTCTCTCTCTCTCTCTCTCTCTCTCTCTCTCTCTCTCTCTCTGTGTGTGTGTGTGTGTGTGTGTGTGTGTGTGTATAGAGGCCAAAAAAAGATGTAACTGGAGTTATAGATGGCTGTGAGGCGACTGTATGAGTGTCACAAGTGCTCTTGACTACTGAGCCATCTCTCTGGCCCCTGATTTCTCTGGTGAAGGGTCTTTTCTATTGAGGGGGGGGCACAGCAACTCTGGTCATAGAGTAACAGGGAGCGAACTCAGGAGCCTCTAACATGCACACAACCTGGTTCTGACCTTCCTCTGCCCCTCTCTCCCCAGAGTCTAGGGGATCAAAGGTTGCCTCGGCTCTGGAACCTTCTGGTTCTTCCTGTTACACTCTAAGAGGTAATACTGTGGAGCGAACAGCTGGAGACTGAGAGGTCCCCTCGATTCTGCTCTGGGCTCCGTGGCCATCCAGCAGTCTTCCTCCTGTGGTCCTCGGCATCCTCAGCGGCGCCAGGAGTGACTTCAGCGTGGGAGTCAAGCTCCTTCCTTCCTCTGCTGATGAACTGAGTACAGTGAGCAGGCCAGCACCCACCTCGCCCCATGGCCCTGCCCCCACAGCTCTCCTTCGCCCTCTACGTATCTGCCTTTGCACTGGGGTTTCCTCTGAACTTGTTGGCCATCCGAGGCGCCGTGGCCCACGCAAGACTGCGACTTACCCCCTGCTTGGTTTATACACTCCACTTGGGCTGCTCTGACCTCCTCCTGGCCATCACTCTGCCCCTGAAGGCCGTGGAGGCTCTGGCTTCGGGGGCCTGGCCCCTGCCCCTCCCCTTCTGCCCCATCTTTGCCTTGGCTCACTTTGCTCCACTCTATGCAGGCGGAGTCTTCCTGGGTGCTCTCAGTGTTGGCCGCTACCTGGGAGCTGCCTTCCCCTTCGGGTACCAAGCCATTAGGAGGCCCCGCTATTCCTGGGGTGTGTGTGTGGCTATCTGGGCCCTTGTCCTCTGTCACCTGGGCCTGGTCCTTGGCTTGGAGGCTTCTGGAAGCTGGATAAACAACAACATCAGTTCTCTGGGAATCACCATACCGGTGAATGGTTCCCCAGTCTGCCTGGAAGCCTGGGATCCCAACTCTGCCGGCCCTGCTCGCCTCAGTTTCTCCATCCTGCTTTACTTTCTGCCCTTGGTCACCACGGCCTTCTCTTATGTGGGCTGTCTCCGGGCCCTGGCCCATTCAGGCCTGAGCCACAAACGGAAGCTCAGGGCAGCTTGGGTGGCCGGTGGTGCTCTTCTCACCCTCCTGCTCTGCTTGGGACCCTATAATGCCTCCAATGTGGCTAGTTTCATAAAGCCGGACCTAGGAGGTTCCTGGAGGAAGCTGGGACTCATCACAGGGGCCTGGAGTGTGGTACTCAATCCACTGGTCACCGGCTACTTGGGAGTAGGTCCTGGCCGGGGGACAGTATGTGTGTCAAGGACCCAAGGAGGGACAATTCAGAAATAGCAGCCGCCTCTGGGGGCAAGAGACATTGAGTAGACTTGAGTGACTCTGCCAGGCCCCCAAGAGACTGCTCCACCACAACCCAGGAGCACAAAGCCACCACGGAAACTATTCATGGGAAGGGTTGCCCCTGCAGGGGACAGTGTCCTCGTAGAAAGAAGAGAGGGGAGGTCGAGATCGGGGGAACCAGCGCCAGTACACCTGCCTGATACATCCTGATTGCCTCCTGACTGCTTCTATACTTTATGCCCTAACCACCTTTCTGCTGTAGGCTGTGCGCAGCCCTGCAGTCCCGGGATGAGGAAGAAGCTTGCTTCCTGACCACCATAGCGACCCAATTCTGGATAATAATAATTTTTGAGAGAAGAACATTTTTATTTCTGAAGAAAGGAAGCAACACCATGACTTTGCCATACACCTTTGAGCTCGCTAGAATTGACAGCAGAGGCAAGCTGAAGAGGTGCAGGGCTTTGTGAATGTGCGCTCCAGCAGAGGCCGCTTCAGCCCTGGGAGTTTCTCATCATGCCAGTATACAACCCTTCTGAGTAGAGTAGCCGTGTGTGTGTGTGTGTGTGTGTGTGTGTGTGTGTGTGTGTGTGTGTATGTGTGTGTGTTACTGGAGATAGAATCCAGAGTCTTGTACCTGCTAGGCAAGTGTTCTATGGCTGACTATGTCCCCAGGTACCACTCACCTTCTGTTTTAACAGTGTTTTGGTGTGATAGTAGCCAGGGTGGTCTTGAACTCCTGGGTTCAAGTGCTTCTCCTCCCTCAACCTCCAGAGAAGCTGAAACTGTTGGCAGAGGCCAGAGTCACACAATCTGTTGATTCAGCCAGATGCCCGCTGCTCAGGTGGACAGGTTTGCACCAGACACAGTGCCCAGCAGAGGGCGCCAACACCAAGGCGATTCTGCAGTCTGTTTGCGCCACAAGCCATGGGAAGCCTGGATTCTGATTTGAGCAGGCAATAAGCTCCTTCAACCCTGCTTCTCCAGCAGCTCTGTGGTGCAAGGCGGTGTTCCTAGACAAGGGATACCTTACCCTAGTCAGTCCCATATAGTGCATGAAGTAGCTACAGTGATGACTACCTTCATTTGGGGAGGTCAAGAAGCATTCTTGACGGCCCCCAGCAAAGACTAGGGCATGGTCTTTCCAAGCAGGACCCCTAAGACTTAGTGGACATCTTAAAAAAACTTGTGATGTCAGCTGTATTGGTGCTCCATTTGGAGAAGGAGAAGAGGCACCCCAGCCCATGAGAGGGAGGGCAGAGCAGAGCAGCCATGAAGAAGACAATCACTTGGGCATCTCTGATGAGGCCAGATGTCAAAATCAAGTTTGCTCTTTTCCTGACAGTAAACCCTCCAATGAGCCATAGCATCGGAGCCAGAGCGCATGAAGTGGCTCATACCAATCATCTCTTTGAGCAAGTGGATCTCCAGGTGTTCCAAGGGAGCCTGGTCTACACAGTGAGTTCCAGGACAGCTAGGAGCTACATAGTGAGACTTCATCTTAAAAGTGGGGAGGGGAATCTCTTTGTGGTCTTTAGTGTGTTTGAATGTAAAGATTTTTGAACAGTAGGTCCATGACGCTTAGAAGAGAGACCAGCGCATAGCAGGTGGTCAGCAAACATTTGTCAAACAGATAGACACTCCTGATCTCTTGTCAAAGAAAATTTGAAATTGTTTATTTGGTAACTATATTAAAGCGGATGCTGGTCAGCTCTCCCAGCATCCCTTGGTACCCATGGCTGCTCCCAGCACTCTTTATCCTGTCCCCTACCCTAAACCTCTCCCTCCCAGGGGCTGGACTTTCACTTTCCTTCCCCCACCCTGATCCCTATATAGCCCAGCCATTTTGGCTACAGCAGTCTCTTGGTTAGTGGTTTCTCTCCTCTATTCCCCCCCCCCAAGTCCAGTTTAATCTGCCAGCCAAGTTCAGCCTGGACTCCCCCACTCTGCTTGCTCTCTTATCTCTACAATAGAAATGTTCTTTACACTCTAGGAATAGTCATGTCTTCCTCCTTTTTTTTCCACCCATTTTTATTATTATTATTATTCACTATGCAAGTCAGAAATAGACTTGGCTCCTGGGCAGTGGGAACACCAGAGAATTTTAGTGAGTGTCCATGCAACCCCGCTGCCTGCCCCCATAGCGGAGCACCTGTTGGGGGCGAGGGCACTGTTCCCAGTTACCTGGGCTTCCTTCCACTCAGGGGCCAATCCACTTCCTCTCCTGGGCCCATGAGGTCTGTGTGATCTGATCCACCCTGGCTTCCTCCACTAGGTCCGACACTCCTGCCCCCAGCTAGATCTCTCCCCCAGGAGATGGAGCTTCCTTTTTAGTTTTGATGTCTTATGTAGGCTTTCACTAAATGCAAAAGCCCAGAAGCAATAAAAATTGCATGGCTCACAGCAGAACCTTTAACAGCTTAACAAATATATAATTTTTACACATCAGAAAATTCATACATGCTAAGTACAAAAGCCAGTTTTTACAAGTAGATCCACGAGGATGCACCCCATTTTCAGCATCCCAGAAAGATTCCTAACATTCATTTCCAGTTCATCTCTATTTCGCCTCCCATCTCTCACCCTTGGCTCCTAACTGTCAATCTACTTTCTGTTTTAAGATATTTGCCTATCCTGGCATTTCATGCAAATGAGATTATGTGGAACAGAGAGAGCCTGTTATGTCTAGCTTGGTTTACTTAGCCTATGTCTTAGAGTTCATCCATGTGGGATGTTATTTTGACGCCTCATGTGTCTGTCTGTGGAGGGGTCATAGCCTGATATTTTCACTGTGAGCCATGGTCTCTAGGCCCTGATAAAGATGGTGTAGAGCCAGCGATTGAGAGCGTGCACCTGTTCATGTCTCTTCAGCAAATATTGCTATCGTGTAAATGGATGTTTAAGTTTTTAGAGAAACACCAAACTGGCTGCCCCATGGTGCATGCTCTTTAGCCATCAACAAAGATGGGTGTCTCTTCATCTTTGCCAGTACTTGCTTCTGTCTGCTGTTGTACTGGAGCCGTTCTGGTGACTGGATGTGAGTTTTGTGCTCTGCTCCATAATTATTTGAGTAAACAGGTGTGCTATCCCACTGGGTGTGAAATGTCCCCATGACGCCTAACAAGGAGATAGACCTGGAGAGTAATTTCCCTCTCGTGAACAAAAAGGATGTTGGACATAAATCAGTGGACCCTGAAGCCCTGTTGGGGTTTTGCTCCCACCAAAAGATAAAAGCAGTCCTTACTGCCTCCACTACCATCATCACCCCAGATCCTTGCCTGTACCACAAGGACCTTGGCTGGGATGGTCTCTATTCTATGTGCTTACCGTATTATATTTTGTTTGAAATAGAGTTCCGTTTATCCAGGTTGGCCTCTAACTATATGTTGCTGGATCTGATGATGACCTTTGAACTTCTGATCCTCCTGATCTTCTTCCTCACTGGTAGGACTGCAGGCATGCATCACTACACCTGCTTTATGCAACTGAGGCTTGAACCCAGGGCTTCATGCATGATAGGCAAGTACTCTACCAACTGAGCCACAGCCCAGTCTTGGTGCCCCTACTCCTGAGCTACATAACCAAGCCAATGCGCCTGTTTTATTACACATTGTGAAATTGTATTATTACTTCTGTTTTCTAGAATGGGAGCCACAGAGTTATAGTTGTTAGTCATAGAGTTAGCAAGAAACAGAGCCAGCTGCAGAGCCCAGCCCTCAGTAGTCTGTGCATCCTATCTCCCACTCTGGCTGAGCACTAGATGTGCACATTCTAAATGTGCACATTTCCTAAAGAAGCGTACGGAAACCCAGACGGAGGCAATAAAGTTAAAATAGGGGAAAGGAGGGTCCCAGCTGAGACTATGTGCAGTGATGCACACAGCCTTGGAATTTGTTCTTTTTTTTTTTTTTTTTTTTTTTTTTTTGCATATGGACACAGCCCCAGATAGCAGAGCTCAAAGCATCTTTTGTGCGTTCTGCAATGAGTGACGTCATAGGCACCACTAAGTCTTTATCATTTCTGCTGGACAACTAGCTCACTGCCCTAGTGCTGGAGGAGCCTGTGAGGTGCTCAGCAGCAGAGGGCCGGTTTTCCAATAAGCTGGTGAGTGTGGGGCTGGGGGTTACACTTGGAGGGAGACAGATACCTTGGTGATTTCTGCACTGGGTAAGGACCAGGAAAGGCAGGAAGGATTGATGCTGCAGGGGAGAGTGTATGGGGATGCTGTGGTGGGGTTATAGTGATTGCAACACTCCTGCCTGATGGGTAAGAGTCTCCTAGTTGGAGAAGAGAAAACCCCCCAGCTCTCCTCCACACTCTCTCCCCATTTCACCTGTGTCTCACTAGCATCCACGACCATGGAGGAAAGCTTCTTTCCTGGAAGCCACTGGCTTTTCTTTTCTGTATACCTGGTGGTCTTCCTCGTGGGACTTCCCCTCAACGTGATGGCCCTGGTGGTCTTCGTGGGCAAGCTGCGCCGCCGCCCGGTGGCTGTGGACTTACTTTTGCTGAATCTAACCCTTTCGGACCTGCTCCTGCTCCTGTTCCTGCCGTTTCGCATGGTGGAGGCAGCCGGTGGCATGAGATGGCTCCTGCCATTCATCCTCTGCCCCCTCTCGGGGTTTCTCTTCTTCACGACCATCTATCTCACCTCCCTCTTCTTGACGGCTGTGAGCATAGAACGTTTTCTGAGCGTGGCCTACCCACTGTGGTACAAGACTCGGCCCCGGCTGGCCCAGGCTGGTTTGGTCAGTGGCATCTGCTGGTTCCTGGCATCAGCTCACTGTAGCGTGGTTTATGTTACTGAATACTGGGGAAATGCCACCTATAGCCAGGGGACCGATGGAACCTGTTACCTGGAATTCCGGGAGGACCAGCTGGCTGTGCTTCTGCCTGTGCGCCTAGAGATGGCTGTGGTTCTTTTCATGGTACCCCTGTGCATCACAAGTTACTGCTACAGTCGCCTAGTGTGGATTCTCAGCCGGGGAGCCAGCCAGCGCCGGCGCAGGAGGGTGATGGGGCTTCTAGCAGCCACCCTGCTCATCTTCTTCGTCTGCTTTGGCCCCTACAATATGTCCCATGTGGTGGGCTACGTCCGGGGAGAGAGCCCAACCTGGAGGAGCTATGTGCTTCTCCTTAGCACCCTCAACTCTTGCATCGACCCTCTCGTCTTCTACTTCTCATCCTCCAAGTTCCAAGCCGACTTTCAGCAGCTCCTAGGGAGGCTGACCAGGGGTTGTGTGCCTTGGACTCAGGAAGTCAGCCTGGAGCTAAAGGTAAAGAACAGAGAAGAGCCATCTAAGGAGTGTCCAAGCTAGAGAAAAGGGTGGACCGGAGGAGGGGTGTGGAACTCTTGGCCCTGTGCCTTGGCTGGCAGCGAGATCTCTAGGGGGCAGGAAAAAAGTAGGCAGGGGTGTCCGCAGATCATTCATTCCCTAGCTCGGGACAGACTCCTGTGACACGCTGGAAACATGTCACACAGCTTTCCCTGGACCTGCTCATCTTCCGGACTCTCCATGTCACCCTCCTTCCCATCCTCTCATACGGCCTGGATTCCAGGTTGTACTATTGATGAGAGACTTCTTGAAGAAAAGAGGAGAGCCTCGGCAGCCCCCAGCTGGCTCCAATGCCTCCCTGAGGGGGAAGGCGCTGCCCAGGGCTGGAGATGAGCTGGGTACCTGGGATGGGGGAAGGGTGCATGCCACTGACTCAGCTCTTCAGCGTGGGGGAGACAGGGTTCCCGGGGTGAGAAAACACCCAGCCCTGGGGAGGGTTTTCTGGAGCGTTCCCTCTGCTCCATCAGTTCAGATCTTCTGGGAGACTTATGAACAACGGCAGACAAAGAGAAAAATCATCCAAATAAATTCCATACCTAGCAAAAGAAAATGATGTTCTTGGTTTTTCTGGGTAGTGCAGGTGGTGGATGGAAGGAGCAGTCACATTGAGGGGATGGGACTGGGGGGGGGGGAAACCAGGTTTCTGCAGAGGAAAAAAAAATTAACTCTTTCTTTCTTTCTTTCTTTCTTTCTTTCTTTCTTTCTTTATTTATTTATTTATTTATTCATTTCTATTGAGAGCTAGGGATGTAGCTCAGTTAGCAAAGTGCTTACTCGGCAGACATAAGACCTGCTTCCTGTCCTTGGCACCACACAGACCAGATACAGCTGTGCCCATCTGTAACCTCAACAGTAGGGCAGAGTCTGCAGGAAAACCAGAAAAGAAGCTCATGCTCAGCTACCAGCCAGGTACCCCATCTCCAAAAAAATAAAATCAAGAAGCTGCTGAGGAAGCTGGAATAAAATTCCTGACTTGAAGTGGGTGTATTTTTAGCAAGATGGAAACACTTGGGTTACGGAAGCTGCACAGGAGCAGAGCTGTTTCCTATGAACAAAACTCAGTCTTGTTTGTGACGTTCCTAGAAAGCTTCAGGTTTACATCTGAGAGAGGAGCTCAGGTTCTCTCCACATGGCTCAAACCTTGTAGAAATACCATCTCCTTGCTGTTTGATATTTAAAATATTTATTATTTTTGGATTTCAGTGTTTTGCTTGCATGCATGTCTGTGTATCTTCAGTACCACCTCCTTGCTGTTTGATATTTAAAATATTTATTATTTTTGGATTTCAGTGTTTTCCTTGCATGCATGTCTGTGTACTGCGTGTGTGTACTGAGGTTGGTAGAAGGCTTTGGATTCACTGGAACTAGAGTTTCAGATGGCTGTGAGCCACCAAGTGGATGCTGGACCCAAACCCAGGTCCTTAGCAAGAGCAGCTGTTGCTTTAACCACTGAGCTCTTTAGCTCTGGTTTTGTTTTTGATACAGGGTCTTGCTATGTAGCCCTGGCTGGCCTAGAATTCACTATGCAGCCCAGGCTCACCCTCAAATCACAGAGATACAGCTGCCTCCACCTCCTGTCCCACCACATACCACACTTAACTAAGCCTCACTAATGTTTCTGTTTGTTTGGTTGGTTGGCTAGTTGGTTGATTTTTTTCCAGACAGTTTTTCTGTGTTTTTCTGGCTATCCTGGAATTTTCTCTGTAGACCAGGCTGGTCTCAAAATCACAGAGATCCTCCTGCCTCTGCCTCTTGAGTGCTGAGATTAAAGGCACCACCACTCGGTCATTTTTATTTTGTTTTGTTTCTCAGATGGAATGTCTCTTTGTAGCCCAAGCTGACCTCAAACTTTCCATCTTACTGAATACTAGGATGACAGTCCTGAGCCACCGCTCCTGGCAATCTTAAAAAACAAACAAAAAAACTATACTTGTTGGAATCTTGGATGCCATGGAAACAGTACATGGCCAGACAAGCCAGGTAGGAGCAGTGATGTCTGTGGAAATAAGCTCACTCCCCTGTCCAGCACCATAGCCAAGAGTGGGCAACAGAGGGATACAGATGCAGATGTGGGCTTTGCTGCTCCCCCTCCCAACTGCCTCCACCTTTCCTGGTCTTTACTGGGGAGTCTCTCGGCTTAGAACCCACAGCAGTTTTCTAAATCTCCCTAATGCTGCAACCCTTTAATATAGACAGTTCCTCATGTTGCAGTAACCTGAAACCTTACAATTACGCCATCGCTGCTTTACAACTGTAATCTTGCTACTGTTAACAAATTGCAATGTAAATATCTGACATGCAGCATACCTGATATTTGACCTCCATGGAAGGGTCATTTGGCACATCCCCCAAGGATCCTGACCCGAATATTGAGAACCATTGTCTGAGAAGGTCCCCTGGAGATGTCTTTATCAAAACAATTTCCTGCAGAGGATAAAGGTGCATGCCTGTCAGGATCCTAAATTCAAGGTTAGCCTTGGCTACAGAGCAAGACCTTGTCTCCAAATAAAATTAAAAGGGCTAGGAATGTAGCCTCCCAGTGGATCACTTGCCTAGCAAGTACAAGACTCCAAGTTTTATCCTCAGCACAGCAAAACAAGCAAATAAAATAACTCTTGCTTAGTCTTTGAAAGTCAACCAGAGCACAACTGTCCTGATCGCCACTGCTCTGTGGGACCCTGATCACTGCGTCTTCCTCTCCCCGCTCTGTTTGCTCTTGAGTTCTGAGGAGGACACCACTTGCCTTGTTTCAACTAACTATCTTTTGCTTTTACAGGTCAGTGGTTGCTATGGGAATAGCTAAAATGGAGATATAGCTAGGGAAGATGCCCTTGGAACATTATAGGATGATGAAGAAATTCTATAACTTGATAGGGCTAGAATGTCAAGTCAAGGCAAAACCATGGCCTTAAAGTGGATAAATAGGGGGCTGGAGAGATGGCTCAGCGGTTAAGAGCACCCTCTGCTCTTCCAGAGGACCCGGGTTCGATTCCCAGCACCCACATGGCAGCTAACAACTGTCTGTAGTTCCAGTTCCAGGCAAACACCAAGGCAAATAAATAAAGTTTAAAAAAAAAAAAAAAAGTGGATAAATAATCTTGTATGCAAGTTCAGCCACAGTAAGCTTGTGTGTGTGTGTGTGTGTGTGTGTGTGTGTGTGTGTGTGTGCACCCATAAAGAAAGAGTGTGGGTGAGGTGTATTTGGTGTACTTGTTTGTGTGAGCTCACACCAATGTACATGGACTAGGTGGGCCAGAAATCTCTTGTTACATTCTGTCTTGTTTTACTTTTGAACCAGGGTCTTGTGTCTATCCCTAGACTGGCCTCAAACTCAGCATGTAGTCAAGAATGACCTCCTGATGTCCTCCACCTCCAACTTCAGACGGCTGGGTCACAGGCTCCAGCAGACCACATCCGAGGACAGAAATAGTGTTCTTATTACCCGATCCTGTGCACTTCGCAGCTGCAATGTGTGTGTGTGTGTGTGTGTGTGTGTGTGTGTGTGTGTGTGTGTGTGTAATTTTAATTATCTAGGTTGCACTTGTTTATTTGGGGAGGGTTTGTGGAGGTACATATATGGAAGCACAAGCTGATGGGACTGAGCTCTCTCCTCATCATATGGGTTCTTGGGATTGGACCCAGTGAACAAACCCTAACGCCAGCACCTTCACCTGCTGACAGCCATCTCCTAAACCCCTTATTTTGTTTCTGTTTTGAGCCAGAATCTTGCTATGTAGCCCAGGCTGGTGCGGAACTCATCACCCTCAGGCCTCTGCCTCCCAGGTGCTGGGATTACAGCTGTGTGGCATCAAGCTAGTAGCCCGGTTTTTGTTGCCTCAAAAAGCCACATGAAGGGATTAGCCTAGACATTTGAGCCTGTGTAAATCACTCTGTGAGGTCCACAGGCCTCTGGAAGCCATGAACTGCTTTTCTCAGAATGTGTCCCAGTTGTAAAGTGGGGCAGGGACCCGATGACTTTTGAAATGCTTCTTATCAGTGGATCTTCTCAGGAAGTCCTGAGAAGTGTCCACTCTGTACTACTTCTATGAAAGTGAGGACTGTGTTCTTCACCCACAGAGAGGGCTATGAAGGACACAAGTGTGTGTGTGTGTGTGTGTGTGTGTGTGTGTTTCACCGTGTGTTTTGCTTCAGTACCCTGGATGCTGGGATTATATAGGTATATACCACCATGGTCAGCTTTCTTCTTCTTTTTTTTAAGTAAACATTTTTATTTTTGTGTAAGGTTGTTTTGCCTGCATGTATGTCTGTGCACCATCTACATGCCAAGTGCCCATGGAGACCAGAAGAGGGCATCAGATCCCCTGGAACTGAAGTTATAAATGGTTGTGGGTGCTGAGAATTGATCCAGGTCCTCTAAAAGAGCAGCCAGTGCTCTTAATCCCTGAGCCCTCTAGCCAGCCCCCAGGTTTATTCTCTTAAGAATATGCTAATTGTACAAAGTGAAAAGTTTCAATTCCTGGGTAGTGAGTAGCACCACTGATATAATAAGTCAGATCAGGCCAAACTATTAAGTCCAGGTTTAGTGAACACAACAAAGCAAGCTCTAGTGACTCTCTGGAAGGCAGGGGAGAGTGTACCAGATCACACAGCAGCTATGACAACCAGGTCTTAAGTAGCCTGTAGGCATGGTCTCGAGCAACCCTGGGGAAGGGCTGATTCTTGGGGGGCTTTCTTAGGGGCAGTTTCTGGGAAGATAGAGACATGAGGCTTCCACCTAATTAATCCCAGACTCCTTGAGTATAGGGGCACTGGATCAAGTCCAGCTATTTCCTGCAGGCATGGGACCACAAAGGAGGGGAGCTAGGAGTTGGGGTTGTGGGTCATACTCAGCCAGAAGTGTGGGTGAAGAAGCATTTGGTTAACTGCTGTTCTGAAGACCTGGGGCACCTGCTTCTTGAGGAGTCAGAGAAGGCAGGTTGCTAAAACAAAACAAAAAACAGATTATTAACACCTGCCCTATGAATGGCCTAGCCATGGGAAAAGAATAAAAGATTCAGATGCTCCTGGGAACCTTTATTTCCTGCCTCACCTATGGGCACTCAGGAAGGGAACAAAGTGCACACGTGGCCTTGATTGACAGAGACTGCAGCCAATGAGAAACTAAAGCCTATAAGCAAAAGCCAATGAGACGGCAGAGGAAGTGATGTCAAGAGAAGTGTAGAGCCTGATGGAATAAATTTCAAGAGGACCAAAGCAAACTGCTTCTTCACTTGTGTGACGGACAGGAAGAGAAGATGTCAGAACAGAAAGGTCTAAACAAATACAATGCACCTGACTTCAACATGTCAAAGATCCTGAAACTCAGGCTACCCAAGGACCCTTTAATATGACTGACGGCCCCTTCAACATGAGGTGTAAGACATGTAAAGAGACATCTGCAAGGGAAAGAAGTTAAATGCACGCAAGGAAAGGGTCCAGAGAGAGGCTTGCCTATCTTCTGCTTCTATATCTAATGCACATGTTGACTGAGATCACCTTCAAGATAGATGGGTAGAACACAGACTATACCATGGAGCATGGGGCCACGTGCAAGTTCCAGGCCAAGAAGCTCCTGGAGGAGGAGAAGACACATGTGCAGAAGGAGTGCAAGAATGAGGAGCAAGGGGGCTGGAGAGATGGCTCAGCGGTCAAGAGCACCGTCTGCTCTTCCAGAGGACCCGGGTTCGATTCCCAGCACCCACATGGCAGCTAACAACTGTCTGTAGCTCCAGTTCCAGGCAAAACACCAAGGCAAATAATAAATAAAGTTTAAAAAAAAAAAAAAAGAATGAGGAGCTGAACGAACAACCCCACGAAGATCCTAGAGAACTGCACGAAGGATTCAAGTGGAGATGCTAGAAAACCTGCTGGACCTCACGAAGGACCTGAACCAGCGACGAGGGCATTTGGACTTCCACGCCATGCTGCTGCAGCATCACCAACTTCGGAAACAGGGAAGTCAGAGCAGCGGGAGGAGGAAGATGAGCATGAAAGGGACTTCGACCTTGCTGGAGGAGGCTCACCATTGCAGGCTCCCCCTTCCCAACTTTGGGCAACAGCAAGACCCACAGCCTTCCTGGATGAGGTGCCAAAGGCCAAGAGGAAGGCAGTGGGCAGCAGGGCACAGCTAGCCTGCTTGGGTGTCCCAAAGAAGGTGAAGGCTGAAGACAATGAAGGCCCAAAGCAGGTCTGGGTGACCACTGTAGGTGCCTTTGAGAGCAGGGAGGCAGCCAGCCTTGCACCCCAGACACCCAGAGTCTCCTTCCTGAGCCAGCTGGGTGCATGAGGACAGTGACCGCTGAGCCCTCACAGTAGCATCACAGACCCAAGAAGCCATAGGAGGAGATGGGATCAAGGAAGGCATCCACTAAACACAAAGTAATTGGTTCCATTATGACATTTTCTTTTTTTTTTTTAAACACTTTTTTATTTTATTATTTATTTATTTATTTGCCTTGGTGTTTTGCCTGGAACTGGAACTACAGACAGTTGTTAGCTGCCATGTGGGTGCTTGGAATCGAATCCGGGTCCTCTGGAAGAGCAGACGGTGCTCTTAACCGCTGAGCCATCTCTCCAGCCCCCCATTATGACATTTTCAAACCTGGATATAAAGTACTTTACTCAAATTGTCCCCACTTGCTCTTACTTACTTTCTTCTCTTGTAGATCTCTCCTTCCGTTTCCCAAGCAGTTTTCTTTTTACTTCTGTCTCTTCCCTTTTAAGATTTGAGATAGAAGGGGAAACACATAATATTTGTTTTCTGGCTTACTTCACTTAGTGACCGGTAAACCTCGGTAGAAAGGCCCTACAATCCTACCTCACCTGACTTCCCTTTGCTGTGATCCTGCCTTGCGCTGTGACGGAAATGTACATGGCTGTGTGTTCATTTGTCTGCTGAGACCACAAAGCTTCCAGCACCGATACCGTTAGGTTGGAGCTTCAGCTTGCCCCTGCAAGGCCTGGGAAGCCCCATTCCACTCCCCCAACCTTACTCACTTAGAGAGCCTCCGAACAAAGGAAAGGTGCCCAAAAGCCCAGTTCCCTATTCCTGGCAACTATTACAACTTCTTCCCCTAATGCAGACAGTTGCGGGAGTCCCCACCCACGCACTCAGCTCTTGACCGTACTTGGCCACAAACCCAGCTTATGGCAGATATATCATCAGCCCTTACCTACAATTTATAAAAGTCTTGCTGTGTTAGTTATACTCTGACTTATCTGGCCTTCACCTCAGAGAACCTGCCCAGGAGTTGCTTTGTTCAATGTATCTGTTGTTACACTTTTAAAATTTGGCTTAATCTGGCTTAGAAATGATCTGGCTGGGAGAATTCTGGGAAGAGGAAGGGGAGAGTCAGCCAGATGCAGAGGAAGCAAGAAGAGAATGCTGGACTGGGAAAAGGCACCAAGCCACGTGGCTAAACATAGATAAGAATTATGGTGTAATTTAAGTGTAAGAGCTAATTAGCAATAAGCCTGAGCTACAGGCTGAACATTTGTAATTAATATAAACCTCTGTGCGTTTGTTTGGGACTTGAAAGACTTTGGGGTTTGGGGGGATAGAAACTTCTGCCTATACTTTCTGTTTGTTTGTTTTTGTTTTTTCGAGACTAGGTTTCTCTGTGTAGCCCTCGCTGTCCTGGAATTCACTCTGTAGACCAAGTTGGCCTCAAAGTCATAGAGATCCACCTGCCTCTGTCTCCCCCCCCATTAAAGGCATGCACCACCACTGTTAGGTTGTAACTGTGGCCACACCCCCACCTGCAGGCGCTCGCACCAAAGCCTCTGACTTAAACTCGTCCCTTTAAATCTCCAACCACGTGGAAGATTTTCTCTTTTTCTCTTCTTCTAGTTCTAATCTCCGTGAGAAAGAGTAAGATGGAGGCACAGTGCTTCCTGGCTACACGGAGGCCTGGATTTGATTTCAGCAATGAAAGTATTTGCATAACGTATGGAGGTAATTTGCATTTCCTCAGTAATTGCCTTTTCCCAATTTGACTTGCAAGAGTTTTTTAGAGATCTGCGGTGAACAAAGACATTGATCTTTCACTATGTCCCAGATCCTCCAAGGGCAGAGGTGGCGTGGTGTGGGGTTGGGCGAGGGGTGTCTCAGATCCTCGAGGGCTGAGGTTCCTGCTGATAGAGAGGTTGCCAGTAGCTCCAGAGATCCTGAATCCCCTCAGAATGTTTTCTTCTTTCCATATAGTTTATACTGTTGGAGTTTGTTGTTACCGTTTGGTGGATTGGTTTGCGTTTTATTTTGCTTTTTGAGACAGGGTCTCACTATCTAGCCCATGCTGGCCTCAGACTCAGTGATCTGCCTGCCTCTGCCTGCTCAGCAATGAGATCAAGGGTGAGCAGCACCACACCTGGCCTATTTATTTATTTTAGCTCACACTACTCTTGAGCTTCCTATGTAGCCAAAGATTGCCTTCAGTTTTGATCTCTGCGTCCTCATCTTAAATGCTAGCATTACAGGCGAGAGAACACGTTTGGTGTGATCTCAAATTTGTTATCAGTTTTTTAAAAAGTAGCTTTTTTTTAAAGATTTATTTTTATTTTAAATTACGTGTGTGTGTGCATGGGGGTTGGGGGTGATTAGGTACAATTCCCACAGGGACTGCAGACTTCTGGTCCAGTGACATCACAGGTCTGTCTTCTCTGTTTGGTGGCCTGTTTCAGATCCTGCCCTAATTTGCCTCAGTGATGGACTATGACCTACCTGTGAGCTGAAAAGAAACTCTTCCTCCCCTAAAATGCGCCCGCCAGAGTATCCACCCCCGCAACAGAAAGGAAATGGAACTGTGACCAAATTAAAGGAAAGTTGCCTGGGAGGCTGGCAGAAATAAGGCTTTCCTCCGTGAGCGTGATGAAATGCCCTCTCCTTCAGACCTGTTCCTACTGTTAGATCTGGGGAAAGCAACCTTAAAACTACCCAATTAAAGCAAGCTGTATTTAGAAGGACACAATGAACTGTCCAGAATACTGTATTCCCCTATGTTGGGGCTTCAGAGAGCAGCCCCTCACTGATTTTTCAGTCTTCCTTTTAAGGAAGGGTTAGGGTTGATAGAAGACAGCTGTTAATTGACTGTTAGCACCTGGACAGATAATTTGCTGTTAGCATCTGAACTGAGGAGTGAGGGACTCAGGACTCAAGGATGCCTGTGGGGTACATAAGTGCAAGATTACATCATGGGGGCATTAAGGTATCAAGGAAGACACATTTTCAACCATATAACGCAGGTTCAGGGGTTTAGCAAGACAAAACAAGGGGTCACAAGTTCAGCATAGGTTGAAAACTATGGTTTGCAGGATACGTTAGGTTTAGGAAATAGAAACTTACTTACTCTTGTAAGATAAGGACACCTAATAACAATGTATAACATTTGGCTCCTGTTTTCATTTTATACTACATGTAGCTTATCTGTAGAAGTAGAATCCCCCAGTGAGGGGCTGAGATGTGGTTCAGTGGTTGAGTATTTGCCTCGCATGCGTAGGCCCTGAGTCATAATTCTCTGCGCCACAAAACAAACAAACAGATAATTCTCCAGGTAGGAGACATTTTCTGGGAAGAAGAGAAGAGGTTTTCAAGAGCTAATTCTCTAGAAGTTGCCTCTTGGGCATCTAGTATCTCTGTCAATATCTAGTGAAGCTCCAGGCTGGCCGGGCTGAGGCACCGCTCACATCAGAGCCCTAACTGCAAATGTGGGGACATCTTGGCCAAGGCATCACTATCACTTTTGCAGAGTGATCTGTGAGTGAGCCAAACACAAAGACCCAAGTTTTAAACAAAGACCCAAGTTTTAAATCCATGGTCCATTTCCAGCCTTTCACTGTCCAAAAACCAAGTAAAATCTTAGAACTATTAGTATATTGCAAACAATTCAACTCTTATTTCCTGTGGGACTATGCTATGGACATGTAATAATTACTGTGTGGTTTTGAAAACCTCATTTTAGCAGTTACCACTTTTTCCACAAACTGAGTGTTAGAACAAAGGGACTGGAGAGACGGATGGCTCAACAGTTAAAATCACTTGTTCTTGCAGAAGACCCAGGTTCAGTTCCCAGCGCCCACTTGTGGCCCACAGTCCAGGAATCTGACCCCATTTTCTGACTACCATGGGTACTACATGCACATGGTACAAAATACATGTAGGCAAAATACCCATACACATAAAAAATGAAAATAAAATGAAAATGGTCTAGGTAGTGTTTGCCTCTGAAAGATGCTATTAGGGTCATTGCTGCCTTCCTTCCCTCTGGCTGGCACACGCAGGGTCTGCCTCAGTTCCAAGGCCTTAAAAGTATTACCTATACTTTTTGCCTTATTTTGCTTGCCTGCTTTTTTTCCCTTGTGTATGTGTGTGTGTGCATGTGTGTATGGTGAGTGTGTGTGTGTGTGTGTGTGGAGTATGTGTGTGTGTTGTATGTGTATGTATGTGTGTGGTGGGTATGTGTGTATGTTATGTGGGTATGTGTGTGTATTGTGTGTGTATGTGTGTTGTGTGTGTATGTGTGTGATGGGTATATGTGTGTGTGTGTTATGTGTGTATGTGTGGTGGGTATGTGTGTGTGTGTGTTATGTGTGTGTGTGTGTGTGTGATGGTGCATTGACAAAGGTCACAGAACAACTTTTGGAAATCAGTTTTCTCCTTCTACCCTGTGGGTTCCAAGAATCAAATTCAGTTTTCCAGACTCGGCAGCTGTCATGAAGCATAGTAAAGACGTGTGTTTATAAGACAGGGTCTCCTGTAACCACGCTTGAACTCCTGATCTTCCTGCTCCACCTCCCAAATGCTGTCATCATGCCTGTCTCCTGTACAACTCTCTCAGTTTTTAAGAACAGCTTTGATCTTTCCTAAGTCACCTGGCTTTTACTTTTATTAGTTAAATGTCTCAGTTGCCCTTTTGTTGGTATGACAAACAGCTGACAGGAAGCAACTTCAGGGTAGAAGCGTTGCTTGTGGTTTACAGTTTGAAGGAGTATAGCCTATCGCCGGAGGAAAGAACGGGAGGGATAGAAGGGAACAGGAGAGGGGGTCAGCAGATCCCAGCTGCACCCACAGCCAGCACGCAGATGGAGTGAACAGGAACTGGCCGGGCTGTAAAATGTCTAGACTCACTTTCTAGAATGCCTTTGTTAATCCCACAGATGGGAGGAGAGACTGTTGACTCAAATCATGGCCAAATTAATTAGAGCAAGCAATTCATTAAAGCAGCTTCTTTATTCATGTACACAGGCTGCTTCCCTTAAGTCAGGGTTCCAGAGGTCAGCATTGGATGCGAGGAAGAAAGGGCTTTTATAGCTCAGGTGTAGGGGGGGTTCCAAATGGGGGATGGGGTGGACAAAATGGGCAGGGTAACAGGAGCAGACCATGAGCATAGCAAGTTAGCCCTAAGGACCTCCTGGAAAAAAGATGTGGGCATAACAAGGTAGTCATAGCAACAGGTAGGGTTGCAAGATGGTTATAAACAAAACATCACTAGCATTTCTGGAGCAGGCAGCACAGAACCATTTGTAGTTAAGGTTACAGGTGGGGCATAGCCCGGTCCTCGAGAAACGGAGTCTTAATCACGGGCATGAATGAGCCTAGTCTGTCTTTACTGTAAGATGGCTTTGAGCCTAAAATAGAGAGAGGCAGTCTGGTCCTCACCTCCTTCTCCAGGGAGGCTCCATCTTTTAAAGGCTCCACAGCTTTCCCAAATAACACCGAACACACAAGTCTACAGAGGTCGTTCATATTTAAAACACTATGGTTTTGATGTATCCAAAGGTTTCTACTGGACACCCCACACTCCCATTTTTTTGCTACCATCTGGCACTTGAATCTCATGTTTAGGGACCCATTGGGCATGAATCTGAGCAGATACCATCTAATCCCTTGAACAGAGCGCACGTCCCATCAGATGCTGATGTTGTTACACCTTGTTCCTCACTATCCCTTGTTTCTTTATTTATCCAACCAGAAATTCAAACTCTGCATTTGAAGCTCATGGTACAAGAAAAAAAAAATATGGAGAGTTGCTTATCATGTGGCCCGGGGCTTCATGTCCAATACAGATATGTGTGGAGGTCCTCACTGAACTATTCTAGTCACATGACTTTTCATCTGGTCCTGGCTGCTCAGCTTCCTTTATTCCTTGGAAAATCTCCAAGCTGCCCAGTGTCTTATCATTAAGGTCCTAAATAAGCCAAACTTGGCTTTGGTTGCTGCAATTAAGAGGCAGCTCTCTAGGCCTGCCCTGCTACGATAAGCTAGGGAGGTCTGCACTGTGCAGAGTTATGAACCCATTAGCTGTCGGAAAAACAAGACAAGATTTAAACAGCATAAAGATGCTACCAGACAGCCAGGCATGGGCCAGCTCTCCCAAACTACATGACTCTTAGTGTGCACGAGATGCAGCTGCCGTGAGGTTGGTGGCTAAGCCCTGTTTCTTTTATTTCAGAGAACAGCATGGAGTGGAGCATGGCTGGACAATGTGTGCTGTGTCGCCAGGCATGGTAGTGTTAAATCTGAAAATTAAGGGAAGAAAAAGCAAATCCACTATTGTCTAGTTAAAGCAGGTTTTATCTGGCCAGCTGGCTGTCTTACCCTATGTCGAGATTTTACAGAGCAGCCTCAGATGTGAGGAAGACAAAGGCTTTTATAGCTCAGGGGTAGGGGGTTTCCAAATGGGGAATTTGGTGGGCAAAATAGGCGGGGTTATGGGAGCAGAACATAAACATAACAAGTTAGTCATAATGACCTCCTGAAACGGACATAATTGCTATTCCTGGAGCAGACAGTACAGAGCCATTTGTAGCTAAGGTTACAGGTGGGGCACAGCCCAATCCTCGAGAAACAGAGGCTTAATCATAAACAGGAATGAGCCTAGTCTGTCCTTAATGTAAGATGGATTTTTCTTGTTTTTTTATTATTAAACGTCTCATTTTTTTATCCATGTATCCCCTTGTTCAAATGCCCTTCTCCTCCCGCCCCTACAAGTCACTCTTCTCCCCATCTCCTCATCTCCTCCCCGGCAAGGACAGGAGGTCCCAAGGTCCCAAGGTGGCTTAGTTCAGCATCCACTCCAGGCAGATCCACTTTCCTCATCCCCACATCAAGACTGGCTCAAATGTTCCTCTGGAGGAAATGGGCTCCAAAGTGCCAGTTCAAGGTGCTTCAGATCCCAAGCTGTTTAGTGTTTGTGGTTTGCAGCTTGGACATGCTTTGCTTTTTGTTTAGAGACCACTAATGAGTGCGTACATCCCCTGCTTATCTTTCTGAGTTTGTGATGCCTCGCTCATGAGGATGTTCTCCATATCCATCCATTTGTCTGCAAATTATAGAATATCATTGTTTCTTACTGCTGAGTAGTACTCCATTGTGTAGATGTACCACAGCTTGTTAATCCATTCCTCAGTTGAGGGGGCATCTAGGTTGTTTCTAGGTTCTTTTTTTTTTCTCTTGCTTTTTTTTTTAAATTATGAATAAAATCACATTTTCTATCCGTGTATATCCTTATTCAAGGTCTCTTTCCCCTCCCACCCCCTCCAGTCACTCTCTCTTCTCCATATCTCCCCATCTCCTCCCCAGCATGGGCAGGAGGTCCCAAGGTCCCAATATTGCTCAGTTCAGCCTCCATTCCTGGCAGACCCAGTTTCCTCCCCCCAACATCAAGACTGGAACACCTGACTCAGTCTTGATGTAAGATGGATTTTAAGCCAAAGATGGAGGCAGGCTGGTTCTTCAGTAGGCCACACCTTTAATCCTAACACTCAGAAAGCAGGTGCAGGAGGATCTCTGTGAGTTCAAGGCCAGGGGGGATGGAGGGTGGTGAGATGGGATTGAGGGGAGAGATGGAGTAGGGATAAAGGGCAGGGAGATGGGGTGGAGCTAGAGGGTGGAAAGATAGGGTTGGGGGTTCTCTAACACCCAAGGATTTGGAATTTTTGTAAGAGTCTCTTGCTTGGGAAAGAGAAAAGCTTCATGACGCCTGCTTCTGGCTAGAGGGAAAGCTTGCCCCCCACCGAAGGATTTCACACAGTTCTAACAGCTTGTCAGAAAACTTTGTAGGGAGGTGGATCCAGACTGTGATGGATCAGTGATGGACAGAACCACACGCTAGACCAAGACTGCTAAACTATTAAGACCTCTTGCTCTCTATTACCTAAACCTCATGCAGGACCCCCAGGAAACGGCCGTGGGGCATCATTGGACATCTTTATTCCTCTTCCCAAGGTAGCCACACTGAATAAATACCCTTTCTCTGCCTTTTGCTACTGCTTGTCACTTTGACTGGCTTGTTGAGGATGAGTGACAGGCTCTAAGTCAGCTGGAGCTGCCCGATTCCAGGCTTTCAGCCTAAGAACCCATAGCTGCGTGGTTGATTTTAGTTGGCTTGACACTGATGGAGACACATCAGAAGAGGAACCTGTGAAGACATTTTGTTGATTAATGAGATCAATGAAAGGCCCTGCTTACTATGGGTCTACCACCACTGGGGCCATGTTTCGGCGTGTCGGGAAAGCAGGCTGAGCAAACCAGTAAGCAGCACTCCCCATGGCCTGTGTCCCAGCTTCAGTCTCCAGATTCCTGTCTTGAGTTTCTATTCTGACTCCCTCTGTGAGGAACTGTGACGTGGAAGTGAAAACCAAATAAACCTCTTCCTCCCCAGGTGGCTTTTGGCCATAGTGTTTCTCTCAGCAATAGAGTATTCTCTCAGTATTAATTGCGGATATTTATGCTTGCCCTTAACTGCACTGGGTGATGGGTGTGTTTAGATTTACTTGTAAAAAAAAATCTCTGTATGTGTGTGTGTTACGCCTCATCTGTTATGCACAAAAGGAGAGTGGTGGGCTCATGTGAAGCAAGCAACGCCTTTAATAATTCACCACACAAGCAGGGTTGCTGATCGATCAGGGCTGCAGGACAAGGACTCAGGAGCCTTGTTTCTCCTGACAGCGAGCAGGAGCAGAATTGGGGTTTATTAGCACAAAACCCACCAACATTTGTTGCCAAGTTATATTTTTCACCAACCAAAATTCAGGGATTGGGGCTTTCCTTCTGTGTTCTATTATTGTCAGCTGGACACAAATGCAAGCTTTTCAGTCCAACCAGTCAGATCCATTTGTTCTTTCTGTTGTTAGGAAGAGCCACAATGCCTTTGAGAGCTAAGGGGCAGTGCAGACCATTCTTAGTGTTCAAGGAGAAGGTTGGTCAGCCATTGGGCAGCTCCCAGATGCCCTAGGGATTGGGAACCTGAACTTTGTTTCACCCTATATATAAAATGGAGTCTGAAGTCAAAATGGCCGAGCTTAGGACAAGGTGCTTTCACCTGCTCCCATCATGCGTACATGCATGTAGGTGCCCTTGGAGGCCAACAGAGAGTGTTTGTTCCCTGGAGCCAAACTAATAGGCAATTGTGAGTCCTTGGATGTGGGTTGCTGGGAACTGACCTCATGTCTGTGTTCTTAATTTCTGAGCCATCTCATTTCTCTAGCCCCTGGTTGGAGTATATTTTATACATGCATATATGTATCTTCAGAATTCTTTTTCTGAAAAATATTGTACCCAGTGGGCAGTAAGGCCTAAATCCTAGCACTTGGAAGGCAGAGGCAAGCAGATCTTTGAGTTCAGGGCCAGCCTGGTCTACAAAGCAAATTGCAGAATAGCCAGTGCTACTCAGAGAAACCCTGTCTCAAAAAGCACAAAACACAAAAAAATTATTTAAAAAATTATGTATGTGAATATATGTGCATGTATATATGTATATGGTAGAATGATTCTTCAGGGAAAGGTGAGTTTTCCATGCAACTGGACACCCAGTGTGCCTTCTCAGACACCCTACTGCTGCTAAGAGCAGTTAATGAGTATCCCTTCCCACAATCCTCTTCCACTTAGCAAATCAAATCCCACCTCTCCTTCTCCTCAGGTGTCTTTCTGGATTCTGATATGGCTATAGGGGCCCATGTGATCTGGGTCCTGTCAACTACCTGAACCTCATTCTCATATCGCTGCCCTGATTCAGGCTCCTCATGACCACTCTGGCCTCCTTGGCTGCCTTGGACACACTATGGTTCATTCAGAGTTTGCTGTCCCTATGCTATAGATGACCCCAGACAGCTTCTAAAGCCTACCTCACATTCTCTGAAATGTTTGAATGTGGATTGCCCCTCCCCCCAGGTTCATGGGATCATGGCTTCAAGTACTTGGTTCTCAGTAAGGTTTAAGGAGGAAGAGGCAGGTCTATCGGCATAAGGCAGGGAAGATGGGGTAAGAGGTGGAAAGAGCAAGCAGCACATAAAAACAAGCTGCAGAGGAGAGGAGGATGCACACGCATGCCTGCTCCCATCAGTACCTGCTAGGGATCTCCAGCACTAACAGGTCCAGGGAGGAGGGTTGGATTCCTGTGGCTGACTTTATTTTGCAGCAAGATGGGCCACAGATGGATAGCATGAAGCTGGAGATGCACTGGACACTGAAGAAAGCGGCACTACCCAGGATGTCCTTGTGGAGGAGGAGTCCAGTGAGACACCTGCCAACAAGGAGAGCACAATTGCTGCTCTTCTTGTTCCTCTAGAAAAAACATTAACGTGGACAAAAGCAGTTTAGTGGAGAAGGAATTTGTTGTGGTGCAGTTTAGATGGTACAGCCCATCACGGTTTAGATGGTACAGCCATCACAGTTTAGATGGTACAGCCATCACTGTTTAGATGGTACAGCCCATCACAGTTTAGATGGTACAGCCATCACTGTTTAGATGGTACAGCCCATCACAGTTTAGATGGTACAGCCATCACGGTTTAGATGGTACAGCCGTCACGG
>PVIH01023501.1:0-24690 GCA_004025045.1 Sigmodon hispidus | reverse complement strand
TTTTATTCCTTTTAGCTTAAAGTCTACTTTGTTAGATATTAGGATTGCAACCCCTGCTTGTTTCTTAGGACTATTTGACTGGAAAATCTTTTCCCAACCCTTTATTCTAAGCCTGTGTCTGTCTTTGCAGCTTAGGTGTGTTTCTTGTAGGCAACAGAAGGATGGCTTCTGTTGTTGTATCCATCTTGTTAGTGTGTGATGTTTTATAGGAGAGTTGAGTCCATTAATATTAAGGGAAATTAGTGACCATTGATTCATATTTCCTGCCATGTTTGGTGGTAACTTGTTTGTATTTCCTTTCTCTGGGGTATTCTTCTGTGGACTTATTGATTGCTTGTGATTTCATGGATGTATCTGGGGTCCTTAGGTTGTAGTTTTCCCTCTAATACTCTCTGTAGTGCTGGATTGGTAGATAGATATTCTTTCAGTCTGACTTTGTCCTGAAATACCTTGTTTACTCCATCTATGGTGATTGATAATTTTGCAGGGTATGGTATTCTAGTTTGGCATCCATGCTGTTTTAGCGTCTGTATAACTTCTGACCAAGCCCTTCTAGCTTTCATCGTTTCCATTGAATAGTCAGGTGTTATTCTGATGGGTCTGCCTTTATATGTGAGTTGGCCCTTTTCTTTTGCAGGTCTTAAAATTTTTTCTTTGTTCTGTATGTTTTGTGGCTTGATTATAATGTGGCGCGCTGACTTTTTTTTGGGGATCATATCTATTTGGTGTTCTGTAAGCTTCTTGTATCTTTATGGGCATTTCCTTCCTCAGGTTAGGAAAGTTTTCTTCAATGATTTTATTGAAAACATTATCTGTGCCTTTGAGCTGGTATTCTTCTCCTTCTTCTATTCCTATTATTCTCAAATTAGGTCTTTTCATGGTGTCCCAGATTTCCTGAACATTTTGAGTTATGGCTTTTTTAGTTTTACTATTTTCTTTGACTGATATATCTATTTGAGCTACTGTGTCTTCCTCTTCAGAGATTCTATCTTCCATCTCTTGAACTCTGTTTGTTATGTTTGTATTTGTGGTTCCAGCTTTTTCCTTCAGGTTTTCTATTTCCATCTTTGCCTCATTTTGTGCCTTTTCTATTGTTTCTATTTCAGCTTTTAGTTCCTGGCATGTTTCTTTCATAGATTTGTTCATCTCTTCCAATTTTTTGTTTGTATTTTCTTCTATTTCTTTAAGGCTTTTTTTTCATATCTTCTTTTAGAGCTTCGATGATCATCAAAAAGGAATTTTTGGTGTTGCTTCCTTCTGTTTCCTCTTCATTGCTCAGTTCATGTCTTGTATTTGTAGGATCGCCACTCTCTTCTGGAGTTACCATGTTGTCCTTTGTACTATTATGTAATTTCTTGCACTGACGTTTGCCCATGGCTTCAGTGCTTCATGATTAGATGGGTCCTGTTCAGTTGTGGCACTCGGGTTTGTGTGCCTCCTGTCACCTCTTTGGTCAGGGTTTGATTCTGTCTTTCAGAGACCCCTGCAGTTGTTGGTTCACTCAGTTCGAGGTCATGGTGGGTAGCTGTGCAAATTTCCTCAGCAGGAGCTGTGGGTGTGGTCAGGGGCACAGCTTACCTGCCCCTGCTCCAGAGTACGCTGGGACTCTGCAGAGAGCACTTGTTCCCGGGAGCGGAACTGGAAGCAATGGGAGCTCAACTCTCCCTCCTAGGATATAGGCGCTGAGGCCTGATGATCCCTCCTCACCTCTGGTCAGGGTCTGAATCTGCCCTTCAGAGACCCCTGTAGTTGGTTCGCTCAGTTTCGCTCAGTTCGAGGTCGTGGTGGGGAGCCGTGCAGATTTCCTCAGCAGGAGCTGTGGGTGTGGTCAGGGGCACAGTTTACCTGCCCCTGCTCCAGAGTGCGCTGGGACTCTGCAGTGAGTTTGCTTCTAATTGTTCTAAAGCTTTAAGCTGTGCTGTTAGATCTCTAGTGTGGGATTTCTCTAGGTTTTTTATGTAGGTATCTAGTGCTATGAATTTTCCTCTTACAACTGTTTTCATTGTGTGCCACCAGTTTGGGTATTTTGTGGATTCATTTTCATTAAATTTTAGGAAGACTTTGATTTCTTTCTTAATTTTTTCCTTGACCCTGAGATGGTTCAGCTGAGTGATGTTTAGTTTCCATGAGTTGGTAGGCTTTCTTTGATTTTTGATGTTGTTGAACTCTAACTTTAGGCCCTGGTGGTCTGATATGTTACACGAGATTATTTCCATTTTTTTATATCTGTTGATATTTGCTTTATGACCAATTATGTGGTCAATTTTGTAGAAAGTTCCATGAGAACCTGAGAAATATGTATATTTCTTTACATTTGGGTGGAAGCTTCTTTAGATATCTATTAAATCCATTTGCATCATAACCTCTTCTAGACTCCTTTTTTCTCTGTTGAGTCTCTGTCTGTTTGACCTATCCAGGGTTGAAAGTGGGGTATTGAAGTCTCCCACTATTAGGGTGTAAGAATTGATGTGGGATTCTAGCTTTGGCAGTTTTTCTTTTACATAAGTAGGTGCCCTTATAATAGGTGCATAAATATTCAGGATTGAAATCACCTCCTGACCAATTTTTCCTGTGATGAATAAGTAGTGATCATCTTGGTCCCTTTGAATTGCTTTTAGCTTAAAGTCTACTTTGTTAGATATTAGGATTGCAACCCTCGCTTGTTTCTTAGGACCATTTGACTGGAAAATCTTTTCCTAACACTTTATTCTAAGTCTGTGTTTGTCCTTGTGGTTGAGGTGTGTTTCTTGTAGGCAACAGAAGAATGTCTTCTGTTGTCGTATTCATCTTGTTAGTGTGTGACACTTTATAGGAGATTTGAGTCCATTGATATTAAGGGAAATTAGTGACCCTTGATTGATATTTCCTGTCATTTTTGGTGGTAACTTGTTTGTATTTCCTTTGTCTAGAGTATTCTTCTGTGGAATTATTGATTGTTTGTGGTTTCATGGGTGTATCTGGGGTCCTTAGTTTGGAGTTTTCCCTCTAATACTCTCTGTAGTGCTGGATTGGTGGATAGATATTCTTTCAGTCTGACTTTGTCATGAAATATCTTGTTTACTCCATCTATGGTGATTGATAATTTTGCAAGGTATAGTATTCTAGTTTGGCAGCCATGCTCTTTTAGTGTCTGTATAACTTCTGACCGAGCCCTCTAGCTTTCATCATTTCCATTGAATAGTCAGGTGTTATTCTGATGGGTCTGCCTTTATATGTGAGTTGGCCCTTTTCTTTTGCAGGTCTTAAAATTTTTTCTTTGTTCTGTATGTTTTGTGCCTTGATTATAATGTGGCGTGCTGACTTTTTTTGGGGATCATATCTATTTGGTGTTCTGTAAGCTTCTTGTATCTTTATGGGCATTTCCTTCTTCAGGTTAGGGAAGTTTTCTTCTATGATTTTATTAAAAACATTATCTGTGCCTTTGAGCTGGTATTCTTCTCCTTCTTCTATTCCTATTATTCTCAAATTAGGTCTTTTCATGGTGTCCCAGATTTCCTGAACATTTTGAGTTATGGCTTTTTTAGTTTTAGTGTTTTCTTTGACTGATATGTCTATTTGAGCTACTGAGTCTTCCACTTTAGAGATTCTATCTTCCATCTCTTGAACTCTGGTTGTTATGCTTGTATTTGTGGTTCTAGCTCTTTTCTTCAGATTTTCTATTTCCATCTTTGCCTCATTTTGTGCCTTTTTTATTGCTTCTATTTCAGCTTTTAGTTCCTGGCATGTTTCTTTCTTAGAGTTGTTCATCTCTTTCAATTTTTTGTTTGTATTTTCTTCTATTTCTTTAAGGCTATTTTTCATATGTTCTTTGAGAGCTTCGATGATCATCAAAAAGGAATTTTTAGTGTTACTTCCTTTTGTTTCCTCTTCATTGCTCAGTTCAGGTCTTGTATTTGTAGGATCACCACTTTCTTCTGGAGTCACCTTGTTGTTCTTCATATTTTATGTAAATTTTTGCACTGGCATCTGCACATGGCTTCAGTGCTTCACGATTAGGTGGCTCCTGGTAAGTTGTGACACTCTGGCTTTTGTGCCTCCTGTCACCTCTGAGGAAAAGGTCTGCTCAATCCCTACCTCTGCTCTGGGCAGGGGACTGAATTTCCAGTCTTCAGTATTTCTCTGTTTGACCAATTGGAGGCAGGGTGTCAGCCATGCAAATTCCCTGAGCAGCAGCTAGTGGGACTGTGGCAGTCAGAGTTTATCTCCATCTGCTACAGAGTGCATGGGTACAAGCTCTGCAGACATCACCCAGTCCTGGAACCAGAACCGGAACCAACGGGAGCTCAACTCTCCCTGGCATGGATACAGGTGCTCAGGGCAAGCTGACCCCTACTCATCTCTGGGCAGGGTCTAAGTCTGTCCTTCAGGGTCCCTAATCCTTATATGTTTGCTCAGTTGGAGGTGGGTAGCTGTGCAAATTTCCTCAACAGCAGCATGGGGGACCGTGGCAGTCAGAGTTTATCTCTGTCTGTTACAGAGTGCGTGAGTACTGGCTCTGTATACAGCCTTTATTCTATTTCTTTAAGGGACTTTTTCATATCCTCTTTTAAGGCTTTTATAATCTTCATAAAGGTGTATGTATTGTTATTTCCTACTGTTTCCTCTTCATTGCTCTGTTCATTTCTTGGTGTTGTAGAAACATCAGCTTCTTCTGGTGGTGTCTTGTTGTTCTTTATATGAATTCTTGCACTGACGTCTGCCCATTTTTTCCTTGGTTCATTCTTAATCAGGTCTTAGTTGGATCTTAGTCAGTTGTGGCTAGAAAAGTTGTGTGTCTCCTGTCTGCTCTAGACACGAAGTCTGCATGATTTCTTACTTTGGTCAGGCCACAGCATCCTTGCTGTCTGAAGCCACCTGACTCCCACTCTGCCTTGGATATCACAGGGTCACTCTGTTGAGAGTGATATCTGTCCCTCTGTGATGATTTGGCCTGCCTTGAAGGCAGGGCCTGGACATTTGCGATGTGACCACCAGATTGCTGGGGAAGGCTTCTCTCAGCTCTGGTCCAGGGCAGGCCTTTCTGTGTGGTCAAATCCGGTACTATGACTCTGGCCTCTGGGAAAAGCTCCCCAGGAGGCCCAGGGGCTGGAGTCTGCTTATCTCCCACACCACTCTGAACCTGGAATCCTCATTGTCTGAAGCTATCTGACTCCCACTCTGCCTCGCACACTATGGGGTCACACTGTAACCAATCACTTTTTATTGGACTTAAGGCCTGTTGTACAAGACAGATTTTATGCCTGGCACCATTAAATGGACCAAACACGTGTGGTTAACTATGTCATTCAGCCAAGGAGAAAACAATTCTATTATTTTGATAGATTTACATAGTAATAAACTGTCTCCCAAGATTTTATCTTTATACCCAGTGAGTAGTATATCTCTCAACCCTCATGTAAGAATCTTTTTACATTAGATGATAATTAATAAAGAGACCCACAAGTAATCAATGTGCCCTTGGTACCCCACCCTCACTCATCTCACCCCTAAATCCAGTCCAGCAAGAAAAATCTCTGAAGGCCAGAAGCCGCAGTAAATTCCAGTTTGATGGACACCCCAACTATAAAACCCTGCCCCGACCCCCAACCCATTCTATTACCCAGCAACCTCAGCATCAACTTGAGATCCACAGATCCTCAGCACTTGTTCAATCAAGTAAGGTTCCCACAATCCCATAGTTTCTCAGTTCCTATTGGATTAAAAGGGTCTACTTGAGACCCTCAGTTTCTCAGGGCCTACTGAATCAAGAGTGACCACCTGAGACCCACACTGTGTCAGCACCTACTGGATTAAAAGGGGTATCTGAGAACTATAACTTGTCAGCATGTATTAAATCAAGAACCCCTATAGGATTAAGAGTTCCTCCTGCATCAAGAGCTCATATAGGACAAAGATTGGATCCCTGAGACACAGAATCAGCCAGGTCTAATTACATCAAGAACAGCTCAATGTGACACAGAATACATTATCTCCAAGTGGACCAAGAGCCCAGATTGAACCAAGAGAAGTTTCCTGAGACATAAACACAGTCAGAACAGACTTCAACAAAATTAGATCGCTGAGATACAAACAAATTTGCAATGTTTTGAGAAAGCAATGGACAGACACCAGTGCAAGAATACATATAACAACAAAGAACAACATGACACCACCAGAATCTGCTGGATCTACAGAAAGAAGACCTGATCGTGACAATGCAGAAAAAGCAAAAGGAAATAATCTTTAAAAAGACTTTATAAAAACAGTACAAGTTTTAAAAGAGGATATTTAAAAATCCTCTTCAAGAAACAGAAGAAAAGGCAAAAAAATTGGAAGAGATCATAAATCCCTGAAAGAAAATATAGAAATCCAAGAAAATGCAATCAAACATGTGAAAAAAATTTCAAGTTTTAAAAATTGAAATGGAAGCAATAAAGAAGACACAAGCCAAGACAATCCTAAAAATACAAAATCTGAAGGAACAAACCAGAACTACAGATACAAGCATAAGCAACAAAATGCAAGAGATAGAAGAGAGAATTTCTGTAGTGGAAGATTCCATAGGGAAAATAGATATGTCAGTCAAAGAAAACACTAAAACCAAAAAACTCATAACATAAAACATTCAGAAAATATGGTTTCCCATAAAAAGACCAAACCTGAAGAACATTTGGAATTGAAAAAGAAAAATACCAACTCAAAGGTACAGAAAATATATTCAACAAAATCATAGAAAAAAATTTTCCCAGTCTAAAGAAGAAAATGTCTACAAAGATACAAGAAGCTTACATAACACCAAGTAACCCCAAAATTCTGCTCACCACATAATAAAACCATTAAACATACGTTATAAAGAAAAAAATACTAAGAGCTACAACGAAAATAGCCAAATTACCTATAAAGGCAGACCCATCATTTATAGATGACACCAGATTACTCAATAGAAACAATGAAAGCCAGAGGGCTCTGTTCAGAAGTTATACAGACATTGAAAGATTATGGCTATGGCACAGGCTACTACACCAAGCAAAACTATCAATCACTATAGATGGAGTGAACAAGATATTTCAAAACAAAAACAGATTTAAACAATACCTATCCATAAATCAGGCCCTACAGAAAGCACTAGAGGGAAAGCTCTATCCTAAGGAACCCAGATACACCCATGAAACCACAAGCAATAGATAATCCCACAGAAGAAAAACTCAAAGAAGAAAACACACATATTACCACCCAAAATAATAGGAAATAACAATTACTGGCCATTAATATTCCTTAATATCAATGGACTCAATTCGCCTATAAGAAGACACAGGCTAACATGAAGAATACAAAAACAGAATTCATCCTTCTGCTGCATACAAGAGACATACCTTAACTCCAAAGATGAACACAGGCTCAGAGTAAAGGGTTGGGAAAAGACTTTCCAATCAAATTAACCTAAGAAACAAGCTAGTGTAGCTATCCTAATATCTAACAAAATAGACTTCAAGATAAATTGAATCAAAAGAGATGAGAATGAATGTTACTTATTCATCACAGGAGAAATTCACCAAGATGAAGTCAAAGTAATCCTGAACATTTATGCCCACAACACAAGGGTACCTACATATGTAAAAGAAACATTGCTAAATGGAAGACTTCAATACCTCCTCTCACCAATGGATAGGTTTCTACAAGAGAGAAACCTAACAGAGAAGTAAGGGATCTATCGGATGTTATGACCCAAATTGACTTAATAGATATATACAGAATTTTCCACCCAAACACAAAGGAATATTCTTTATTCATAGCCCCACATGGAACTTTATCTAAAATTGATCACATAATCAGTCACAAAGCAAATACCGATAGACGCAAGCAAATAAATGAGAATAACTCCTTGTATCCTATCATACCACCATGGATTAAGTTAGAGTTTAACAACAACAAAAACCACAGAAAGCCTGTAAATTCATGAAAACTGAACATCTCTCAATTGAATCACCTCTAGGTCAAGGAAGAAGTAAAGAAAGAAATCAAAGACTTTTTAGAATTAAATGAAAATGAATCCACAACATACCCAAACTTATGGTACACAAAGAAAGCAGTGCTAAGAAGAAAATTCATAGCACTAGATGCTTACATGGAAAACCTAGAGAAATCTCACACAAGAGACCTAACAGTACAGCTGAAAGCTCCATAATAATTAGAAGCAAAGTCACAGGTACTGCTTACCAAAATTAAATGAAGAACAAATAAAGGACCTAAATAGATCTAAAACTCGCAAATAAATTGAAGCCATTATTAAAAGTCTTCCAACCAAAAAAAATTCAGTTACCTATGTTTTCCATGTACTAGTCATGTTGTTTAGGTCTTTTAGAGATATAGTAGAATATGTCAGATAAATAGGAGTCTTCAAATATTTCATAGACCTAGAGAATATGGCATTTAAATGTTTGATATTCAACATTTGGCTATAAGAAACACAATTGCTCCTGGCAGCACTGTTTCTTTCCTGAGATGGTGTTGGGAATAAAAGACATTCCACATGGAGTTTGTCTTCCTTGGCAGATAATGTCCTGTTGGGCAAAGAACTGCCCTTGTCTTGACTGCTGACAGTAAGCATGCAGCCATCCAATCTGGACAAGCAAGATGAAAGGCAAGAGACTGCTGAAATCTGTCAAGACAGGATAAAAAAGTTTCTCAAAATACCCTCCTTCTGAAAAAAAAATATATTTTTCTTCTCAGGTCTTTGGTGGGGTTGAAGATTAGATATCTTCAGTTATGATCATTTCCTATCTCAGCCTAAGAGCATTTAGGTACTAATTCATATTATTCAAGATAAACATCTGTGGTGATATATTTTATATTTAATAAAATATTACCTGATTAAGCTGGAAGTATGAGTGAGTAACTCCCAAATTTTAGTAAGAGAAGACAGCAACATTCAGCTGCCTGAATAGTCATCCAAAGCATTTCTGCAAAAATTGAGGCTGGGAAGAATAAGTTAGACTAAGAACTCAATGTCTGTTGCTATCTACACAATCTTTATGGAATATCTATTTGCTATCCTTCATTTTTTAATCTATGGGGCATAATGTGATAAATTGTCACGTATTTAGTAATCAAATAAGGATAGTTGCCATTTTATCTCACTATACATCTAAAATTTTTCAATTAATAAATGAGTTGTACATATTTGTGGGATATAATATGGCATCATAGTATATGTATTTTATGCATAATTATCAAATCAGGGCAATTAAAGTTTTCTTGTCTTTATCATTACTGCATACATAGAGACTTTTGAATCCTCTATTGCAGTAACTCAGAAAATATATAATAGCATATTGTGAAATATAGTTTTTCCCACTCTTCTGTAGAATACTAGAATATAACACTAAAACATAACTTAGAGTGCCAGGGTACTTGCTACCTAAGTTCACATTATTACCTTTGTCTCTATTTTCCCAGACTCTAGTTGTCACTATTCTACCATCCATTTGTTTCTTTTAACATCCACATGTAAAAGAAGAGTCAATATTTGTCTTTCAGTGTCTCACTTAGCATTATGACTATAAATTCTATTCATTTTCCTGCAAATGACAAGGTAGCATTTTTTATTTATTTCATACTTTTAGTTATTTTCTTTTTCAGTAATAATAAGTTCCTTTTAACAGAGCAGAGTTTATAATCTAATAGTCCTTCAAGAGTCTAAGAATAACCTGAAATTACCACCCCAGGCTTTTTGTTAGTTCTTTTAATTAATATATATTTTCTGTAAATAATACCAGGTTTCTTAAAGGCATTTTTTATATCTATAATATAACTATATCATGTATATTCATATTATTAAATCCTCTTATACCTCCACAATTTCTCTTCCTTATCCCTTCCAATAGTCTTCTTCCTTCTTTACAATACCTTACTTCTAATTTCATATGGATGGATGGATGGGCAGACAGATGGACAGATAGAGACTATAAAGGAGGAAAATAGAGAATATGAAATTTAACTGGGAAGAGGAGAAGGAGGTCAATACTGAGGGAGAGAAATGGAGGGAGGAGAAATAACACTAAGAATATTTGAACAAGCATTAGGAAATCATTATTTTACATTTATTTAAATATTATATATAAAACTAATATATTTATATAATCTATATTCATATTTTTAAAATGAAGTAATGTCACTTATGGTGACAATGTTCACCCCCAAATCATAAGCTGTCTAACAGAAAAAAATGTTGGGTATGGGAATCAACCCTTTGAGTCACGATAATCAGACACTTCTAAAATAATACAGGCTTTTGCTGTTCTCTTTAGCTGCTTTCTAGAACCTGAAGGTGAGACCCAATTATTGAAGACACCATGTGATTTGGACACAAAGCTTGGATGTATTGAGGTAGAACTAATCTGGAATTCTTTTCCCTGAAAACTAGCTCTCATAGTATCCAAAGATGCTAAGCAATATGACAAGGAAGAAAAGCAACCAATAATCCTACTGGACCATCCATAATGCCAATGAACTACAATAATTCCACTATGAAAAGATGTCCCCAAGGATATAATAGTTGCATTTATATTTTTTGTGGTAATTAACAGCTATATAATTGGACTTAATGTCCATTCAATAAGAAGGAATTCATGACTGGTACTTTAAATCCATAAAACTACCCATGCTTTGTAAGATCATGGACCATAAAGAATAACCTACTACTTGTACTTTCCAAAACCAATATATTTTCTAACTGTATTTTAAATACTTATTAACCTTATATCCACGAATAAAAGAGTTTTTACGTCTCATTTAAAAAGCTTCAATTTTCACCATATGCAGACCAGAACAGAAATCAACAATTAGTCAAAAAAAACAGATTATGATCCTACAGTGTATAATGCTAATTGATACACCCACTACACAATTTTACAAACTAAGCACCAGGGAACACCACAGAAAATTGAACAAAAATATTGTAAGAGCCAGAGAACAAAAACACCAGATAGAATATGTCTACTGTGTATGACAGTGAAGTTGTATCCATGAAATTTGAAAAATATGTCCACCTAAACAAGAATTACATAATAAAAGAACTAGTTGACAGGTCACTGTGGATAAGTGAAATCTCAAAATGCTTCACTCCTAGATAAATACTAAAGGCAATTAATGGCTACTAAGAAATGAATAATCTGTCTTCTCTAGGAAAAAGACCTCTAATTTGTTATCCAAATGGTCAGCCCTAAACACATGTATATATAAATAACACTAATAAGCTCAGTGGTTTATATTTATGTATACTTATAAGTGTGTATGTGGAAAACAAAAGTAATTAAGAAAGTAAAGATCAAGCTAATGAATTTGACAGGGAATGAGAGGAACACAGGAGGAACTGAAGGAAAGAGTGGGAGGGATAGAAATTATGTAAATATAGTACTAACATGTAACATTTTCAAATATCAAATTTCAATTAAAAATACAGATAAATGATTATATATCTATATATATGTACAGATATATGTTTTATATAACTATATAAAACCTAGGATACATAAATAAAAGAAAATATGCCAAATTTGTGATTGTGAGTCTGACATACTTTGTTTATGATAGTCACTCTGAAGCAGGGTAAGCTTGTGTCAAGAGTCTAAGGACAACTTTGCTATATATCAAGTTTCACAACCAATAAGACTGTCACAAAAAATGAATAATAAAGTCACCTTAAATGGGGAAATAAGAAATCTCAATGTGGCTTCAGTTTGCATTTTTCCAATGTGTAGTAGTATTTTTCTGGCCCAGCCTTTCTGTCCTATTCCTGAGGTTCTGATCTGCCTCCTAACAAAAATACATAGTTATGCTGATCAGCCTGGGGCTCAGGTATATTGCTAGCTAGCTCTTGCTCTTGAACTAACATATCTTGTTCCACCATGGGGTGTGGTGGAATGTTTTCTGTATGATGTAAATAAATAACTGTTTGGCCCATGTACCGCACCGTAGAAGTGGGTGGAGAATCAGAGGCAGCCAGGTAGGAGAAGGAGGGTGGAGTTAAGACAGTCTCCATCTGACCCCCAAGAGGAACAGACATGAAAGAGGTACTGGCAAGCCATGGGCTAAGCCATGTGGCAGGAAGATTAATAGAAATGGGTTAATCTAAGAAGAAAGAGCTAGCTAGTAATGGGCATAAGACATGGCCAAACAGTTTAAAGGTTATAAGTGTATGATTCATTTCTTTGGGGGACCAAAGCTGCAGCAAGCAAACCAGGTTCCAACTGCCACTGCGGGCCAGGGTCACAAACCTACTGAACCCAAAACGGGATGGGGAAAACTTATTACAACAGATGGTGCCCATCATGGGGCCGAACACCCCCCATAAAGCCTAAGAAAGTTTAAAAAGCTTATAGAGCATTCTAGATCACTGAAACAGAGCCAAAAGCAGCTTTCTGAATTGTGTATTTGAATTGATTTATGGTACAGAGACAGCGTGGTATTCAGGCAGGAATTTAAAAATGGCGCGTCCACAGCACACAGCTTAAACTCACACGTTTCACGACAGGATTGGCACAAGTATGATTGATTTAAGGTTTTTGCTTATACTGAACAGAAAGGAAACAGTTCAAAATGGTTTTTCTGGTAGCAGTATTTTCTGAGTCCACACTGGTGGCTGGCAGGCAGGGGCAGAGTGGCACAAGCTTATCTGCCATACTGAAACCTAGCCAAAAGGGGCAGAGTCAGCAATTAAAGTGATACCAACTTTTAAAAGCTCTTTGGGTTGAAAAATGATTAAGAATTCTCAATAGAACAGATTTAGACTCTCAAAACCTCTAAACAGGGAACAATGTATGTAACATACACATAGGCTACAGAAAGAAAAAGAATGAAGAAAGCCCTGGAAAAAGGAGAAATAGGAATTAAAGATAAAGATAAAAGCCATGAAAGATGGCAAATAAACAGAAAGTCTGGATTATGTTTATTTTGTGTTCTTTTAATTTTTTAACTTTTAATGAGCTAATTGCAGAGAGACAATTGATTGCTAAGGCTGCTAAGTTAAACCAATACTTATATTTTAAAGTTGTCTTGACTTTAAAATCTGCATATAAGAATATGTTACTAGGGAAAAGAGTTTCTGCTTTTGTCTCCACAGAAGATCAAAATGTGTGGATTGGTTCTAGGCAAATGTGGTTCCATCTGCCAAGGCCACCTGAAGGAACATTCTCAGCTTCCAAGAAGCCAGTTGAGATGATCCAGCTTCAAAACCCCATGACATCAATATCCTTTGACAGCAGGAAGTAGCAAAAGAAAGAAAGCTTCATCCAATTTCCCAAAAATATTACTTATTAATGTTTGTTTTCATTATAAATGGTTAATGGTCATAGTCAATCTTAAAAAAAGGGAGGAGGATATGATATAGGAATGATTAGAAAAGATAAGTGGATTTTGATTTATTGATATAAAGTTAAGGTCAATTTTGTTATCCTGTATGTATTTTTCTACTCTTGATTAAGGTATGATGCTGATGTGACTCATCTAAAATTGTAATGTGTAACTGAGAAATGCAGATTAATAGTCATCTATGATAACCAAACTTATAGTCATGTTAGTTAGGTTTTTATAGGTATACAAATAAATATTTCAATTAGATAGGTAGTCTTCAAACACATCAAAGACATGCAGAATATGGCATTTAAATTATTTTAAGAACTTAGACTTTTTTGGACAGTGAGACAGGTCTGTTCCTGGCAGCACCAATGTATTTCAGGAAAATGATGGGCATTGAAAAAACTTCATGTGGAATTTACTTTGTGGCAACAGTTAGCCACTGGACAAGAAACTCTTCTGGTATTGACTGCTTGATAGTATGCTGTATAAACTGGACATGCAGGTTCCATAGGAAAGTGACCTCTGAACGTTGGCAGAACAAGCCGAGATGGTCCTTCAGGTTCCTGCTTTGCAGAAAACATTGCCAGACATTCTTCAGGACACAAGAAGAAGCGACTAATGGACTGTGACAGATTTCCTGCATCACTGCAAGGTATGCCAGAGACTTCGAGCCATAAAGGCTGAAGATGGATGCCCCAACATTAAAAAGGAACTTTGGATGACTGTCCAGGCAGACATGGGTCATCTCTGTCATTTCTAGACTTTGGAAGTTGCTTGAACTTCCTGTTTATTTGCATAGTAATATATCCTTCTGTGGTCTTTGATGTGGTTGAAGGTTTAATAATTATAGGTATAGTTCTTTTTAGTGTAAAAGGTATATTAGATGTGAAACTTTAGACTCACAATGATAAGGTAGATAATGGAATATTCTCTTTAATTTTGTGAATACAAATAGACTGGATATTGTGAGTGTAATTCCTGCTTGAGAGTTGTTCTGTTGTAATTTTGCTATAATGTAATTGAAACTTTCCTTTTTAATTAGACAGAAAAGAGGAAATGTGGTGGAATGTTTTCTGTATAATGTAAATAAAGAACTGTTTTGGCCCATGTACAGCACCGTAGAAGTGAGTGGAGAATCAGAGGCAGCCAGGTAGGAGAAGGAGGATGGAGTTAATCCAGTCTCCATCTGACCCCCAAGAGGAACAGACATGTAAGAGGTACTGGCCAGCCACAGGCTGAGCCATGTGGTGGGAAGATTAATGGAAATGGGTTGAATTAAGATGAAAGAGCTAGCTAGTAATGGGCATAAGACATGGGCCAAACAGTTTAAAGGTTATAAGTGTATGATTCATTTCTTTGGGGGACAAAAGCTGCAGCGTGCGAAACCAGGTTCCAACCACCACCACAGCCATGCCAGGTCCAGGTCACAAACCTACTGGACCCAAAACAGGACAGGGAAAACTTATTACAACAATGCAGCTTGGTACTTTTCTCGGAGCAGCATAGTTGTCCTCTGTATGTGCTAGCTTCTTTGCTGGTTTCTCTCTGGTGTCTCTGCTCTGTTCTTCCTTTTCCCAGAGTTTTCTTAGTCTGGTAGCCCCACCCACACTTCCTGTCTGCCTTCTGGCCAATCAGCTTTTGATTAAACCAGTAGACAGGACAATTATTTATAATGCAACAATATAATCCCATTACGCTAATGATTAAAAATATTTAATATTTTTTCATATACGTATTAGTCAGATGTGCTTCACTTTTGAGATGTAATTAATTTTATTTTAAATTACCATTTGAAATTTTTATTTTTATACATATACATATACACACACACACAAATATAAGTACCATGAATATTTTGTATATCATGTTTTGATCACCTTTTTCTCTAACTTTCCCCCAAAACTATCCTCCTTCCTTACTCAGCCAATTTTATCTTTTATTTAACCCATCAAGACCAAGACCAATTTGTGCTAATTCTTGAAAAATATTGTCTTCTACTAGAGCGTGGTTGATTTACCAGTAACTATACTCTTTAAGAAAATTACTTCTCCCTCTGTCACCATCTACCAGTTGATAATAGTTCTATAGTTAGGTAGAATTTCATGTTCAACTTTATGTTAATAGACTGTATATTTATTAAAAATCAATGCAACTAACTCTTCATGTTAAGATTTAGTCTAGTGTGGTTTTGTGGATGATGTAACAACTGTTCTGAGTTTGTACGTACAGCTACCCTGCTGTATATATTAGGCATATGTGATGGCTTGAAGGAAAATGGCCCCCATAGGAAGTGATGCCATTGGTAGATATGACTTTTTTTACTTTGTTGGAGTAGATGTGACCTTACTGAAAGAAGTATCTCACTTTGGGGATGGCCTTTGAGGTCTCCTATGCTCAAGCTACTCCCACTATCACAGACCACTTCCTGTTGCCCATAAGTTATCACATAAGGACTCTCGGCTTCTGTTCCAGCACCATGTCTGCCTATATGCCACCATGTTTTACTTCGATGATATTGGAGTAAACCTCTGAAAATATAAGCTACCCTTATTAAATGGTTTTCCTTTCTTAGGGTTGCCATGGCCATGGTGTCTCTTTACAACAATTAGAAACACTAAGACAGCACATCAGGGCTGCTGCTTGTTCATTTCATTTGCCCATTTATTGATTGGGTTGTTTAGTCTGGGAACATTTAGTTTTTGGAATTCTAAATATATTCTATATTCTGGATGGTAATCATCCATCAAATATAGTTAGCAAAGCTTTTCTTCCCTTTCTCCTCTTGATTTCTTTGCTATTAAGAGATTCTAAATTTTACACATTCTTATGTATCAGTCTTCAGTTTTATCTATTGGAGCCCTTTTGCTTACACATATCTTTAAGTGCTTTTCTTCAACAGTTTCAGAGTCTTCGATCATATGTTGAAGTATTTAACCCATTTGCATTTGTTTTGTGTAATATGAGAGGCAAAGATCTAGCTTCCTTCTTCTACACGTTGATGTCTATTTTTTCCAGTACCATATATTTAAGAAGCTGTCTTTTCTTTAATGTTTGCTTTTGGTAACTTGATCAAAAGTAGGGTAGTTATAGCTGTGTGGTTTTATTTCTGGATCCTTTATTTTACTTCATTGTTCTTTCCATTTTACAAAAATTATTTCTACAGTATTTTAGTTTTTTCTATTATAGAAATATTTTACATTATTTGATTAGGTTTCTTTCTAACTATAGATGAATGATATTTGCTTTATATACACACTGTATTTTATTCATCCACAAATGAGTAGATGGAGATTATTTAGTATCTTAGCTATTATAAATATTGCAGCTAAATGGAACTTTAAAGATTATACTGATAGAAGATCAAAAAGACAGTGAATTTTTTAAAACATCACTGGTTAAGAAACAATAGGTGTTTAACAAATCTTTATTTGATGAAAAGTGAATCACAATGGGCTATCAATCTTAGGAGCATAACTATTGTTAACAAATATAATATAAATTTTGTTATCATAATTATAATTTCTCCACAGAGGTAGACAGGGACTTAGACATAATAAAACAGTTCTTACAATGTTCTGTAATTCAATTCACTTGTACAATGAATTGATTAATTTGTTTGTTATTTATTTTCTCATGGAGTGTGACTGATTCTATAAAAGCTTTCTCTAATGTTTTGTAATGAAGGCAATATTATCATTAAAGATGGAGTAAATCTCTTATAAAATTTTAACACAACTGCCTCTTGCCCATTAAATTTCTAAAGCATGCTCTTCTTCTCTACTTATGGTGGAACCAAATAATCTACACATCCTATGTCAAATGTTTCCAAGGAAGTAGTTACATATATTGCTTCCAGTCTGATGAGCCTTTGGACGTAAACATAAAATGAAATCCAAGTAGCTCTATTTACTCCAAACTGAGTAGTAAGTTAAAAATAAACTTAAGAATAGTTTTGGAAGTAAGAATGTAAGGCATAGAAAGTGATAGATGTGACACAGGCATGCAAACATGTAAATTAATGAGGGTATAAAAAAATGATCACTCAACATAATTTTAGTTCTTATTATGATCCAAAATCAGAAAATAGATTTTTCTCCTTAAGGGATTTCATTATCATACAGCAAAGATTATCAATAGGCAAGCATATACATGATGGAGTGAAGTGACCACAGGAGTACTCTCTAACAAGCTAAATCAAATAAAAGCTAGGAATTTCTTACAACATATATGAGAAATGAGATGGTGTCCTCTTGAAGGGAAGACTGTATAATTCCAAGGAAAACTGAAAAGAATTTTTGAAATAAGAGTATAAATATTTAAGCAGAATATTATTAGGAGTTATTGTTGATATATTATAAGTTAGTCACAGAATGGGCTTCCAGGTACCTAACTGCAGCACTAATAAAGGAGGAAGTTTGAAGCTTTATTTTGTCTCAAGATCTGCTGATTTGAGTCATACATCTAAATGGAAATGCTAAAAAAATAGCAATTGTTCTCATAGCGGAAGACATATGAAAGAGTGTTGCCCTACAGGTCATAATTTAAATACTTAGAGAAATCACCTAGGACCACAATAAGTCAAAACAAAAGATCTTAGGGAAATGTATGAGGAAATACATCACTTGAAAGGCAGGAAAGTCAATTTGCTAAAGAAAATGAGAGTGGTCAACAATGTAGAAAGATGATTGAGATATTATAATTATGCATAATTAAGAGATTATTAATGGAATTTTTATATATGATGGAGAATTTCTAAAAGGAGAAGGTACTGAATTAGAAACGTGATGGGAATAAAATTTGACCATTGAAATTGATGTGGTAGAAGAGAAATTCCAGTGTCATGATGACATGGAGCATGTAACTGCAATGGATTCCTGAGAGCCTGGGAAGAAAACACAAAAATAACAGGTATAGAAAGGTATTTCAAGAAATGTTGCTATAAAGAGAAATAGACACCCACTTAAGGAAGCAGAAGGTATATGGTGTGTCAAGTTGTTTTGAGTGTTTTTTTAAAGATAGATGGCAATATAGCATATTTGTAGACAGATGGAAATGACTCAGTAGAAAATGAAGGCTGGCATATTAGGATAAAAAGGCAAGATTTGCTGCTCTTGAGTGGGATTCAAAGTAAAAGTAGAGGAATTAGTGTAAGGTACAAGGACACACAATTCTGAGAACTAGAATTCAAGGCAGAATTTATGAATACAGATAATAAGAAATGAATACATGAATTGGCACGAACAACTTGTCTTCTATTTTTTCAGTGAAAATTAAGAATGGAAATTTAAATAAAAGTGGCAGTATACATCAGTTTTCTGACAGTGAAGTAGTGAATAGAAAGAGAACTTAGTTAAAGACCCTAAAAAATCTCTGTCCTTGTCTGCATACCTTGAGACAACCACACCATCAAAAAAGAGCAAATCTTTAGGAAACATCCTTCACCTCTGGTGTGGCCACTTTACCACCTGTGGCTAAAACACATACTTATCAGAAACATATACTTGTAGCAAGTGTTCTGACAGCTGGCAGGCTCAAAAGTACAAAAGAGGCCTGGAAAAGAACATAGGCAAACAAAACTTATTCCCTGACTCACTCCATCTGTGCTCAGAGTCCAGCAGGGAAAATAGCAGGAATATAAGGACAACTCACTTAAAACAAAAGGCATGCCTTATATTCTAGAAAATTTATCACCATATGTTTGTCTTAATCCATACTTACAATGCTAATATGTTCACACTGGATATCCAGGTACAATAGAAATGGCCATGATTTTTAAAAACATAACATAAGAGAATTAAATTTGCTTTACCATATCAATGTGTCTGTGATACTTTCTGATCTTCCAAAACTGAATGAGTGTGCTCTAGTGTTTCCTCATACCCAGTGAGTAACACCAAATATAGTTTACAGTTCTGAAAATGATATTCTGCTCCAGCATTCAATTCTCATGTCATACAGTTATGGTATTGGACAAATTTCCTTGTAGGAAAAACCTGGTCACAGTTATCAGGTTCAAGCAAATTTGTGTCATTTCTTCAATAGTCTTCTGTAGTCTTTTATTCTGAGCATGTCACTGAACTAATATTTACTCAGAGATAGAAGCCTCAAAAGAAAACTCTTTAAAACCATAAAAGGCTCTGTAAAAAGTAAGAGAAACTGATCATTTTATTCTTCTACATGCAGCTTTTGAGTTGGAGTAGCACCATTTACTGAATATGCTGTCTTTTGTCTACTATGTATTGCTAGTGTCTATCAAAAATCAAGTGGCTGGACAAGTGTGGGTTTATATGTAGGTTCTCAATTCTATCTCTTGATCAATGAGTATTTTTTTTTGCTAGCAACTTAATGGTTTGTATTATATAGTTCTGTAGTACAACTTGAAACCTGGGATAATGATACTTTTATCAGATTATTATTATTAAGGATTATTATTCAGGATTTATTTGATTATTCCAGGTCTTTTGTGCTTCCATGTGAATTTTTATATATATATCTTTTAGTTTACATTAAGAATTGCATTAAAGTTTTTAAGTAATTATTTTTTTCACCCTGATCACAGTTTCCCTCCCTCCTCTTTACTCCCCAGTCTTCCCTCTCCCCATCCAATCCTTTTGATAGGGATTACATTGACTCGGCATTGCTTTAGGTAAAATAGCTATTGTTATGATATTAATCCTGCCAATTCATGAGCACAGTAGGTCCTCCCATTTCCAGGTGTCTTCTTCAATTTATTTTTTCAGTACCCTGAAATTATCACTGCAGAAATCTTTCACTTCCTTTGTTAAATTTATTCCAAAATATTTTACTTTATGAGACTATTGTGAATGGTACTGTTTCCCTTATTTTTTTCTCTGTGTGTTTGTCATTTGTATAAAAGAAGGCTACTTGTTGGGCCCTTCTGAGGCCCTGGGGTTGAAGCCCAGTGTAACTTCCTAAGCCCTCCTAGAGTTTGGTAACCTGTCTCTAGCCATAATCTTTACATATGAGTAACTCAGCACAGCCCGACCTAAAACCAACCTACACTAATATGGTAAAATATAATATTGGCCCTTATTCTCCACCCTACCTGCCCCATCCCAAGATTCTCACCCCCTTTTCACAACCCTATATAGTTTCCAGCCTGATATAATAAAGCAAGTTTCTGCTTTGACAAGGCTCCCGACTCAGTGTGCACCCCACTCTTCCCAGCTAGAGGGGTCTGGGTCATCGACACACTCACCATTCCGCTCAGCCCCAGGGAGAGTACAGCAGGCCCGGATCTCCCTCAACTATACTATCTGCCAGAGACAATCTGGCAGCTATTGACTTGTGTATGTTAATTTTGTATTCTGCTATTTTTCTGAAACTGTTTATCAGCTGGAGTTCTCTTGTGGGATCTTTAGTGTCTTCTATATATGGAATTACATAATCTACAAGTACAGATAAAATGACTTTTTCTCTTCTTGCATCTCCGTATTTCCTTCACTTGTCTTATTTCTACAGCTAAAATGCCATGCAAAATTGTTATGCAAGCTTAAGGTAGACTAACGTCCAGCATGGAAAGGGGAACTGCATACAAATTCTCACCAGTAGCCTAGGAGATCTTGGCAATTAATAGTTGCTGGAGAAAAGAAAGCCAGTTTTCTTTCAAACTGTAACTACTGGTAGATCAGCCATGCTCTAATGGAAAGCCACATATCTGTGGCAATACAATTTGGATTTGCTGTTTATTTTTAAAAAAAAAAAAAAAAGACACAAAGTTAAGAGGATAGGTAAGAAAGGATAAGTCTTGGAGTAGTTAGAAGAGGGGTAAATGGCCAAAACTCATTGTATGAAATTATCAAGGAAATAATAAAAAACAATGACCCAAATTGATTTTTTGCTCTAACAGCTACTCTCTTGTTTCTTTTTCCTTTCTAGCTTCCTATGTTTTATTAGAAGAATATTTACTTCTGTCCTTAAAAATGGGTTGTATATACCTATATCACATTATAATTAGATAATTGTTAAAGGCACAAATGCACTAACATATACTCTTAGTTTTGCCTCTACCTATGTAAAGTAGAACAATTCATTTCAGTTGTTTTATGACACGTGTGCTTATAAGAGAGTTCAAATTAGTGGATAACAATTAAAGGCTTATGTAACTCTGACATGATATAATTAAAGAGTCTGAGAGATTTGCCTTGGCAAAGATTATATATAAAATCAACTTATATACAACTCTGCAGAAGAAGGAAAATAATTCAGGCCACTATCAGAAAGATGATGTGCACTTATATTTTGAGACAGTGAAATATTAGTTATATTTTTGAGACAGTGAAATATTAGTTCCATCATTTACATTCTTAACCACCTAAATTTCTATTGGAATGATAGAAAAATATCAAGGAAATAATACACAGCATGCAGAAATACAAAAGGAGAAACAATCCTAAAACCAAACTTTATAGAAATTCTACAGAATCAGAGTTACAACATTGATGGTGAAAACAGAGTACAGATTATGAATCATAACATAGAAAGATGAGAGAGCAACTGTTGCAGAAGTAAGCTACACAGTTCTCCAAAGGATAAGATTGGAGGCTGCAAGGAAACAAAAGTAAGAAGTATAAGCAATACATGAAAAAATTGTTATAGTGACAAAACATTGGAGAGCAGATGAGTCAGTCATCTATAAGCCCCCAGTCTCCATTAATATTGTGTATTAAAGTATCTATTATTCTCCTAGGGAGTCTATGACCTAGGCCATCCAGGGTTTGGAGCCTAATGACTGGAGGAGTGGGTGAGGAGTTATGAAGTCTCACCCTAGCAGAGTAGTTATTGGCAGCTGAGAGTTGCTAGGGAAAGGAGAGTTTTCCTCAAGGATATGAACCCCCCGCCCATTTTGCTCATGTTCCAATAGATGGTTCTACACCCACACATATTAAGTGAACTCAGTGGGATTGTTTTAAGGAGCATATGAAGTTGGGAACAAACTGTGATAGAGATGATAAGGAAGAATTTGAAAGAGGAGAGGGGGATGGGTTTAATCAAAACACATAATATGCATATATGAAACTCCCAAAGAAAAGTGTAAAAATGATATATGTATAGGCAAAATTAACCTATGTTTTCTTTTTATTTTTTTTAGGAATTCTTTAAGCAACATTCTTTTGCTTTGTAAAACTACCTGTCTCATGAATGTTTTATTGCAGCATATTAACTGTAAAAAGGAAGAAATTTCATCATGTTTCCATAAATGCACATAATGTTCTTTGATTATACTCACCTCTCATTATTTTCTTATCCCTTTTCCTGTCCCCTTTCCTCTTCCATATTTCTAATGAATACACAATGTATGTAAAATATGCAAGAAATTGAAAAATTGGTTGTCTAATTGAAATGAAGTTGGAAGAGTAGGAAATGGTAAAAGAAATAGACTTCTCACTGTTCACTCTTTTGCACTTTTTACATGTTTTAGTCATATAGATATATTCTTCAAACATAAAAGACTCAAAATATCTAGACTTAAACCTAACCAAGGAAGTAGGGGAAGGACTACTATAAAGGAGAATTTTTTAAAAAAAATGGGAAGAGTGTATATATAAATCTCTTATTCCTGACCTTTAGTTATTTTTAAAACACAAAGATTGTGCTGTAATGATGTTTGTACAGATTGGGACTAAGATAATAACCTGGCATGTCAATAAAAATGGAGTGCAATATGTGAAAGGATTATGATTTTTTTCATTTAAAACACAACCTCTACACCTAAGGCTCAGAAAACATCACAGAATAGGGAACTGAAAGACTGTATGAACCAGAGGACCAGGATATCTACTAGGAGATAGTATCTTTTGTACATGACAGGAAATTTGTACTATGAAATATGAACAATATGGCTGCCTAAACAAGACAGTAAATACTTTACTTTTTGATTCTATAGCAAAATATCTAAAAACAGTAAAAATTTAAAAAAAGATAAAGTTTTTTTCAATAGTAGTTTCAGAGGCTTCACATGTTGCTTTGTTTTCTGTACCAAACAATGCATCCCAACAGAAGTGGAATGTCGGAGGAAGCCACTCATCTCTTGGAATCTAGGAAACAAACAGATGATCAGGAACAGTCTTATTAATTCCTTCTAGGTCAAGATGATTAAACTTCCTCCTGCAAAACTCCATTTCTTAAAGTTTTCACATCTCCCAGCAGCACCAGACTGAGGATCAAGCCTTTATCTTATGGACCTTTGGGGACTTTACAGCTCTAAATGATAACAATTAATCCTAGTCTAATTGTGGAAAGTTAGAATGCAGAAAAACTATTTTAAAGAAGTCAGAGTGAGGAGGGCATATAAGACACAGAGGATAAAAATGCCAGCATTATATTAAACTATAAGAGAAGTTCCTTCAGGCAGAAAATACAGTAAGAAATTTGAAAATAGATTAAAAATGAATAGAACTGGACAGATTAAATTTATATGTAAATATAAAGTGCTTTGTATCTTTTTCTTCCATCTTTTAAAAGGTATTTGGTTTCTTTCAGAGTGAATAGAGCTGACTTACAAAAACAGCTGTCAGGGATGACTTGTAACTGCACTATCCTTTGATTAGGATATAAAATGGAATGTCTACAATTTACTTCAAATTATTAAAGAAAAGACTTTTGGAAAATAAAAACCTTATTTTGTAAATTCTGAGACATTCAGATGTGATTTTAACCCCCATTCATGCCCCAGCAAGTGGGGTCTTCAACATGGACCTAAAGTAGGGGTGGACAAATGAAGGGATAAGAGACACAAAGAAATGAGAGCAAGACAAAAGTTCTGATCAAGCTAAAAAACTTTGTTTAGCCAGCAGTTATATAGAGACTCAAATGGGGGAAAATGCATGTAGAAACATAAGGTGGGGAAATTCCAAAGTTAAAAGGTGTTTAGCTAAACAGAATATGCTACTATGGAAACCTATCTATTATCAGTCAATTGTCTAACTGGAAAGAAGGAAGTCACCTGTTGCTTGGGAAGACACTTGACTTATAGTAAAAGGAAACCTAATTTAAACCTAGCCTGAGGCCTGAATTCATGGCATTGCTTAAGACAGTGAGGGCCACCCTAATACCCCAAGCCACTCAAAGACACAACAAAGAAGGAGAATTACAGACCAATTTCCCTCATGAATATTGATGCGAAAATTCTCAAAAAAAATTTGGCAAACCGTATACAACAATGCATAAAAGATATCATCCACCATGACCAAGTAGGCTTCATCCCAGAAATGCAGGGCTGGTTCAACATACGAAAAACTGTAAATGTTATCCATCATATTAACAAACTAAAGGAACAAAACCACATGATCATATCCTTAGATGCGGAAAAAGCCTTTGACAAAATCCAACACT
>PVIH01023500.1:0-24691 GCA_004025045.1 Sigmodon hispidus | reverse complement strand
TCTCCCTCAAGAGTGAGTCAGGTGTTCCTCCAGGTGGCGTGGGATCCAAAGGGTCAGTCCAGGGTGTTTCTGATCCCAAGCTGTTCAGTGGTTGTGGTTTGCCGCTTGGGCATGTTTGGCTTTTTTTTTTTTTTCTTGTTTGTTTGTTTAGAGACCATTAGTGAGTGAGTACATCCCCTGCTTATCTCTCTGAGTTTGTTATAGTCTTTAATATAATTACTTTCACCTTTCCTTGGGTTTTTGGAGATCAAATTTCTAGCAGTAGGCTTATGCTACCAGCATCTTTACCTGATGGGCTGTCTTAACAGCCAGAAAGTGTTTTGACTATGCACTGCCTGTTAGATAACTAGCTGCCAAGTACGTTCTTTTATTTGTAGGTTGTCTCATTATTTTGTTGAGTGTTTCCATTGTTATACAGAAGCATTTCAGTTTGAAGTAACCCTATCTGTTCAATTTGGGGGTTAATAAAATTTTATTTCTTACAGAAATGCAAGTCAAGTTGCCAGCACATAAACTGTTTGGTGGCAGCTCACTTCCTGGCTCATTCATAGATAGTTTGATTTTGAATTTTTTAAATAAAATATAATTAAATCACCCTTGTCCATATAACTCCTCCCATGCCACCTTTCTCTCCCTCTCAAATTCATCATGGCCTTTTGTTTTTAATTATTACTGTGTGTGTTTGTATATGTGTGTGTGTGTGTGTGTGTGTGTGTGTGTGTGTGTGTGTGTGTATCTTGGTGGGTCTTTTTGATGATGCTCTTTGTTGTAGAAAGTTTTTCCTGGTGCCCGTTTGGGCCCGGGAGTTTGTACCTGGCTGGCCCACGGCAGCTTTTGTCCCCCAAAGAAATGAATCAGACGCTTATATTACTTCATACTGTTTGGCCCATGTCTCAAACACATTACTAGCTAGCTCTTTCATCTTAAATCAACACATTTCTATTAATCTTTCCACCACATGGCCAACACCCCTGTGGCTCACCTGAATTCCTACATGTTTCTCCTTTGGGGGTCGGATAGAGACTGACTAACTCCGCCTGCTCCTGCCTGCCTGTGCTCTGATCTTCCACCCACTTCTATGGTGTTCTACATAGGCCAAAACAGTTCTTTATTTACAGCATTCAGAGAACATTCTACCACATCTCCTCTTTTCTGTCTAATTAAAAAGGAAGGTTTCAGTTTCTATATAGCAAAATGACAACCAATAGCTCTCAAGCAGGAATTACAGTCACAATATCCAATCTATTTGTATTCACAAAATTAAAGAGAATATTCCATTATTTACCTTATCCTTGTGAGTCTAAAGTTTCATATGTAATATACCTTTTAAACTAAAAAGAACTATAATTATTAAACCTTCAACCACATCAAAGACCACAGAAGGATATAATATTATCCAAATAAACAGGAAGTGCAAGCAACTTCCAAAGTCTAGAAAATGACAGAGATGACATTTATCTGCCTGGACAGTCACCCAAAATTCCTTTGTAACATTGGGGCATCCATCTTCAGCCTATATGGCCCAAGTCTCTGTCATACCTTTCAGTGATGCAGGAAATCTGACACAGTCCATCAGTCGCTTCTCCTTGTGTCCAGAAGGATGCCTGTCAATGTTTTCTGCAAAGCAGGAACCTGAAGGACCATCTCGGCTTGTTCTGCCAAAGTTCAGAGGTCACTTTCCTCTGGAACCTGCATGTCCAGTTTATACAGCATACTATCAAGCAGTCAATACCAGAACAGTTTCTTGTCCAGTGGCTAACTGTTGCCACAAAGTAAATTCCACATGAAGTTTCTTCAATGTCCATCATTTTCCTGAAATACATTGGTGCTGCCAGGAGCAGACTTGCCTCAATGTCCAGAAAAGTCTAAGTTCTTAAAATAATTTAAATGCCATATTCTTCATGTCTTTGAAGTATTTGAAGACTACCTATCTAATTGAAATATATCTTTGCATATCTACAAAAACCTAACTAACATGACTATGTTTGGTTATCATAGATGACTATTAATCTGCATTTCTCAATTACACATTACAATTTTAAATGAGTTACATCAGCATCATACCTTAATCAAGAGTAGAAAAATACATACAGCATAACAAAATTGACTTTAAGTTTATATCAATGAATCAAAATCTACTTATCTTTTCTAATCATTCCTATATCATATCCTCCTCCTCCCCTTTCTTTAAGATTGACTATGACCATTAACCATTTATAATGAAAACAAACATTAATAAGCAATATTTTTGGGAAATTGGATGTAGCTTTCTTTCTTTTACTGCTTCATGCTGACAAAGGACGTTATTGATTTCATGGGTTCTTGAAGCTGAATCATCTCAACTGGCCTTCTTGGAAGCTCCTTCCAGGTCATCTTGGAAGCTGAGAATGTTCAGGTGGCCTTGGCAAATGAAACCACATTTGCCTAGAACCAATCCACAGGTTTTGATCTTCTGTGGAGACAAAAGCAGAAACTCTTTTCCCAAGTAACATATTCTTATAAACAGATTTCAAAGTCAAGATATCTTTAAAGTATATGTATTTATTTAATTCAGCAGCTTTAGTAATCAATTGTCTTTCTGCAGTTAGCTCATTAAAAGTTAAAAAATTAAAATAACACACAACAAACATAATACAGACTTTTTGTTTATCTGCCATCTTTACGTGGCCTTTATCTTTATTTCTATTTCTTCTTTTTCAAGGGCTTTCTTCACTCTTTTTCTCTCTCTCTCTGAAGCCTATGCATATTTTACATATATTGAACCCCGTTTAGAGATTATGAGAATCTAAATCTGTTTTATTGAGAATCCTTAATCATTTTCCAACCCAAACAGCTTTTAAAATGTCGGTATCACTTTAATTGCTGACTCCGCCCCTTTTGGCGGCATTTCAATATGGCGGAGGAGCCTGCTGCCCGCAACCAGAGCAGACTCAGAAAATGCTGCTACCAGAAAAACCTTTTTAAATTGTTTCCTTTCTGTTCAGTATAAGCAGAAACCTTAAATCAATAACACTTCTGCCAATCCTTTCATGAAATGTATGAGTTTAAGCTGTGTGCGGTGAACGCGCCATTTTTAAATACCTGCCTGAACACCACGCTGTCTCTGTATCATAAATCAATTCAATTAGGAGTTGGGGATGGGTCAGTAGATAGGTTGCATATGGAGAAAACATGGGGACCAGAATTTGGATTCCAGACAGCCCCGGCAGACAGCTGCAATGCCAGTACTCAGAGGGAGAAATGAGGGATCCCTAAAGTAAACTGCCCTGCTAGTCTAGTTGATCAGTAAGCTCTGGATTCACCTGAGAGGCCTTGCCTCAACAAATAAAGTAGAGAGTTATTAAAGAAGACATCCATTACCAACTTCAGACCTCTACATGCATGTGCACGCATATGCCATGCACCTCCACATGTAGACCCTCAATGCTTGCATACATGTACACACATATACATAAGCAAAGAAAAGCACCTACTCAAGAGTATTAAACAGAAACATAGAGTTCTCTTTTTGCTCAGGCTTCCTTGCTCTTGCCTGGTTACATGTCTTCCCCAACTCCTAATGCAAAATACACATTTATGTGTGCACATTACACATTTATATGTGCACATACAAAGAAGTATCTACATTTGTAACAAATTTACAAGCTTATTTTTGAAAATAAACAGCCTGAAAATGAAAAAAAATCAATTCAAATATGCAATTCAGAAAGCCGCTTTTGGCTCTGTTTCAGTGATCTAGAACACTCTTTAAGCTTTCTCAGTCTTTATGCGGGTGTTCGGCACAATGTTGGGAAGCCATATGTTGTAGAAAGTTTTCCCCGAGCCCTTTTGGGCCCAGAGGTTTGGAACTTGGTGTGCAGTGGCTTTTATCCCCCAAAGAAATGAATCACACACATATCTTTTATACTGTTTGGCCTATTTCTCAATCACATTACTAGCTAGCTCTTTCATCTTAAATCAACCTATTTCTATTAATCTTTCCACCACGTGGCCCACAGCCCGTGGCTCACCTGAATTCCTACATGTTCCTCCTTCAGGGGTCGGATGGAGACTGACTAACTCCACCCTTCTCTACCTGCCTGCTCTGATCCTCCACCCACTTCTACGGTGCTCTACATAGGCCAAAACAGTCCTTTATTTACAGCATACAAAGAACATTCCACCACAGCTCTTATACTTGTACATATGTTTTCTGGGTTGACCACTAATATCAGATAAGCAATTAAGGTACTAATACCTGGGGAAGAGTAATTCTCATTCTCTTTGAAGTCATCATTTGCTTGTAGTCTTTTGTCTAGCAATGAGTCCTTGTGAGATTTCTCCCTTCTACATTATCATATTCATTGGTGTGTCATTGTTCAGGTCTTGTTTAGGCATTGTTGGGGCAAATTTTAATTTTTAAAAACTAAGATCTGGAGAACTATTCAGAAATGCCTTACCTATATCAAATCTTAGAGTATTTTCTATGTGGGGTGTGTGTGTGTGTGTGTGTGTGTGTGTGTGTGTGTGTGTGTGTGTATTCAGAGTTGTGGCATTATATCAGGGTCTTCGAGCCATTTTCAGTTGGCTTTTATACAATGAAAGATGGGTTCAAATTTCAGTCTCCTGTATCTTCCTGTCACGTTTTCTCACCATCATTTAAGTCTGTCCTTGCTCCAGTACATGATGTCACCTTTGTTGATGCTCTTTTGGCTGTAGATGCATGGGCTTGTGTCTACCTTAATCTCAGTCCCCTACTGTGAACTAGACCTCAATCAATAGATTTTTCATTTTCTTACTGTTGACTTTTAGGTTTTCTTTGTACATTTTTTCAAAAAAATAAGTTTTGCCAGTATTTTTTTCTTTATGTAGTTTTTTTCATTGCCTTGGCAGTGCATTTGAGAAGATACTTTTTTTTAAAGCAAAATCATGACACATATCTAAGATAAAATATAATACCATAATAGAATATGAGCACTGATGTGTTTGCAGTGTGTTGATGAAGCATACAGGTATGATGTACATCTCTGTGTGAAACAAATGTGTTTATAGCCATAGATAATACATATGTAGGTAGATATTGTATTATCAGGGCTCTTTAGGAAAAAAAAATAGTTAAAGTGCTGACATATCCCTGAGACCTCTCAAGGTGAAATACAGTGAAAGTGTATTGCAGGCCTTTCCAGCAGATAGAAAAACTGCTTCTGGAGAGGCTAACTTACAGTGACAGAGGACAACATTTGGAAAATCATTAACTTCTTACCACACACCAGCTGATGTGCTTAATTCTCTCAAACAATGAAACCACATCTGGTATAGTACCACAGTTAGAGTAATCATGTGGCTAAACTTATAATAACCCACTATTATTGTCCAAGATCCACCTGTTTTGGCACATATACTGAAATAAAACAGTTATATTGGAATGTAGCAGGAATCAGCACCCTTGCACACTTCATGTTCTTCATAATGGTACTGATCTCTGCAATCACCATAGGAATGTAGTGGTTCCCATGGTCTTTACATCATAAACAGCCTTTAGTTCACGGATCAGAGAGCCAGTGTGAAGAATCTGCCAGAAGCTGAGTATATCTTCTTTAATGATGTGTTCTGTATCCATAACCACAGCATGAGTTCAGGGACTCACAAGTCTGCTGTGAGAACTTGACCTCCATAAACTTTAATTTGGATGGTAGATTACACTGAGACTTAAGGGCTTATAAAATTAGTTTCAGCTCAGAGTCAGCATCCAATTGTTTCCAAATGATCTAGTTATTTTCCTTTCCTCAATGCAGTTATCCTGGTAAATGGCCATAGGTTGCTTTAGAGAAGGCTGGAGGAGAGACAGTTTTTAGTTTTGTCAACCTACTGAGATCCTTCCTGAAAGAGACCCATTCTTTTATTCATTCAAGTACTAAAACTAAAATTGGTCCATTCTAGGTTGATTGGGGTTTGTGTTTATAATGCTTCCAGTAAAGCACAAATTCGGTAAGATCATCATAATCACTGCCATAGACTGCCTGAGTCCAATTACTATAATTGTTGCTGTGCCTCTGCTCTCCACTGTAAGTAATCATATATGCTCACCTTACTTTTGGCATTTGAGTGCTGCATTTGGTTGGAGCCTTTCTAGGATGTAACTGTTTCCATTGAATTTGGATTAAATGGTTTGGTGACTCCAGTCTATTCCAATGTCTAGACTGCCCAGAAAAGTGGTTAGAGAGCACTACAAATGCAGCATTTCATGGCCTTTTTCTCATCATAAAACTCTTACATTCTTTCTGGCCCCCTTTCCTGAATGTTCCCTGAGTCTTGGGAAGGGTAATAGATTTCTCCTATTGAAAGTTGAACAATCAATAGTCAATTATTATTGGAACACTAGTGAGTCTCTACCAAAAAAAAAAAAAAGATTACTCACTGCTACATGAAGCTTCTTGACAAAAGCCGAAAGTAGCATTGATAGGTGGACATAGTGATGTGTCGAAGCAGTTTGACTGCATATTTATTTAGCAAAATGGTAATAGTTCACCCCTCATGTTTATAACTTTCATAACAATACACATTTGTCTAGGTTTACACAACCAGCCAAGAGTTCCCTCCTGTAAAGCAGGCCTCAAATCGAATTAGAAAGTGATTAGTTATCTCCATAATAGTCAGATCACTATTCAACAGAGAGGTGCCTCTTGCCTGACAGGCCATTATTATAGTTTGTAGGGTTTCTAACTGGGTCAGATTGTTGATGACTTGTCTTCCCCAGCAGCCTGAATAGCATCTTTTGCCACTATAAAAGTGGCAAAGGAAGAAACATCCAGCTCAGTTCCAATCTGATTTCTCCACATCCTGTGATCAAAGTATATGGGGTCTTTAGAAATAGGATATTATAATCAAGTTATGATGGACAAGCAAGAGTAATAGCCTGTACTATTTAAGAAAGCCTCTGAGACCTTCTTTATTAATGGTTCCAAGGGAGATTTCTAACCCTTAATACTGAGATTTTTTAAATAATGACTTATGACTTCTGGGAATCAAATTATCCATCTATGCAAGGGACCTCTGTTCAAATTCTTGTTAGTAATTTCTAATTGCTTTATAAAGTAGTGAGTATCTGCATGGCTTCTTTACATCTTTCATTTGGGTTACACTTTACCTTTTCCTCCCTCCTCTCCCCAGTCTCTGACCTGCTTTTCCATCTTACTCACTGTAAGCCACCTTTTACCCACCAACATAACAAACTACCAAGTTTTGCTCCAAGATAGATTATATTGAATCTGAAAAACAAAAATTAATGTTATTCAAATAAACTACCCATGCTGCTACAATTAATAATGAGTTTCTGACTAGTAACCAATATCACTAAATTGAGTCTAATTTTATTTATATATTCCTTCTACCATTATCCTATACCTTTGGTCTCCATTCCTGTAAGTTTCTATATTTTTGCTTATAAAAATTACAAAACTCAAATTAAGTAGTTGTCTTTAGGAGCATGGAGGGAGCTTAAGGATAGAAATGTGGAATGGGGGTAAATATGGTCATTGTTATTATATATAGGTAAAAATTCTCAAAAATAAAAATCAATTCAAGAAAGCCACCTTGGGACCTTGGCACCTCCTACCCATGCTGGGGAGGAGATAAGGAGATGGAGAGAAGAGAGAGTGGCTGGGAGGGGCAGAAGCGGGAAGGGAGTTTGAACTATGGGATACATGAGAAAAATGAGACTGTATACATAAAAAAAACACATTATGTCTATGCCCTAAAAATGTCATTTCAAAATTGTTGTTTACAAACATTTTTAGCTCTTATGACATCAAAAATTATCTTTGCTGAAGTTTTTATAGTAGGAACTATCACTCCAGTGCTTTAAGGGAAGGAATCTTGGCTTCAGGGGAGGTTTAGAATTCTTCTGATGATTTCAATCTTTTCAGAAAGGGGGCATTATATACATCATTTTCTCTATTTATTAAGATGTTGAGCTTCAGTTCAGAGGACCGTGGGGCTTCTAAAAGGAAGGGAACCAATAAATAGACCTCCTTCTAAGAATGTTCAAGCTCTTATTGTGTAGCGTCTCTATGTAGATGGCCTCGACTCCTGTATGACAAACATACATCACAGAGTTCTAGAGATTGTTCAGCAGGAATGAACACAGGCTACTTTTCCAGGGCACTGGAATTGGATCTCTAGAACTCACATGGTGGCTAAAAAAATGCTTGTAATTTCAGGTCCATGGAGATCTAATATCTTCTGTTCTCTGTGGGCAATAGACATTCAATTGGTGTGCAGATATTAAGAAGACAGAACATCATCACACATTTTTAAAGGGCAACATCAGCCACATTGCCCTCAATCTGGGATAATTCTTTATATTGAAGATCAGTTTAAAATGTAACTCTGGTTGCTTAGAAGAGGTTTCTTAAAAGGAGAAAACTGGTATTTGGTATGGTATGTCTCTCCTGCTGGAGTTTAGCTGTTTGTTACTGGCTACATGGATGTACTTAAATAAAAAAAATGTTTATGTCCACAGTGACTATGGCATAATAGTTGTAAATAAGTGTTTGTGTTATAGAAGAAAGAAAAGGAAGCCTTGTCTCATACAAAAGAAAAGGTGTCTCATACATATCATCACTTCCACCTGCTTAAGTAGTCAAGAGTAGGAATCTTCACCAAACTACAGAACCATCTTCTCTCATGTGAACGAACCTATTACTAAAGAGACTAAAGAGTGTAGCAGCAACAGCACACTAATAAAATTATTTTTATATATCAATATATAAAATCATATAAATATTTATATTTACTATCTAAATATCATGTATAATATGTAAAATTATAATAATAGCAACCAATCAATGAAATTATCATATTTACCAACACTTTTCATCATTGAAGAATAGTAATAAGGTGTGGTCTCATAGAGTGATTAAAGCCCTGATGCTTTAGGACCTTATAGAAGAGAAAAACTAAATGGGGGAAGAAAATTGCCTAGTAAAACAGTTAAAATTTTCAATAAATACTGAGTTTATAATGAGGAATACATTCAATTAGTTCTCATCTTTTAAAAAAAATCTCTCATCCCAAGGGAAAAGAGAAAAATATTTCTTTGCAAAGATGCTAAGCTTTTATAGTTATGTATATACAAGTGAGCTTGTCAATTCAGCTCTGAGGCTTCAGTGACAAAGTAATGGATTTCTATTGGATGTGTAAATTAACAGTGCTAATACAGCTTACCTGGAAATTAGCAAACTAACTAAATATTTTGCACATTTGGTTCTAATCCTTTTTTACTCCATCACCCCATGTGTTCATTCATCTTGTCAGGTTTGCTGCTCTCTTTTGTTGAGAAGTGAGGATACCAGATAGTTATCCATACTCTGATGCCTGTGACAGAAAGGCCGACTAGAATAGGCTTACCTTCACATTTGGAAGCAGGACTTGGACAGATGAGAACTTTTTAAAATGATGTTATTTAGTTTATTTCATTTAGATCAATATGACGTGAAATTCATATTTCTCTTTTATAATAAAAATATATTTTCTGTACATTGCAAGAAATATCTCTGTAACCCCAGGTAACCTCATACCAGAGATTAAACTCTAGATCAACGTATTTGCTCCCCAAAAGAAATGTGTGAAAATTCTGCCTTGCTTTATGGATAACAAACTAGTAGCTCTTGGTGACTCTGTGAAGTCTACAGCACAAGATGGAAGCACTGAAGAACAAAAGAGAGAGCCTTAGTTATCACATCAATTTTCTTCTAAAATGTAAATACATCACCTGCCTGAAAACTCTTGATCTAGTTAGGACTAGGACAAAGGTTTAAAGACTACATATGAGTGAGTGTCTCTGAAATGCTTGTTTGATAGCTTGGTAGTAGGAGTTCAGACCCTGAATAACCTTCTGTTGTTGCCCTTTTGACCTGTTGTAGATGTCCATTAGGGCTGATCTGTGTCTCAGTCTCTTATTTTAAACGTGAGAATACTTGATTTGTGAGAACAAGATGAGATAATGCATAGGCAACAACATCTGCCACACAGCATTCATTTCATATGGAAAACCTTGATAAATGGCCAAATGGGAAGAATATATTTTTCATATGGTTTCAAAAGGTCACCTGACATTTATAGTTACAAAAAGGAAACAGGATATTTGTACCTATAAACATACCTTCAGCATTATTCACATATTCTTGCATTATCAGTTCAGTTGCCATTTCTTATTCTTCGAAAAAGTAGGAAAATACACCTCCAGGTTTACTACTGGCCTCCTATGGAAGCCAGTTTTGTTATTGTTTTTTCTATTATTATTTCATTTGTGTAAGTGTGCTGCCTGTATTTATGTCTGTATACCATGTGTATGACAAGTGCCTGTGGAGGCCAGAAGAGGGTGTTAATCTCCTGGAACTGGAGTTGCAGACCCTTGTGAGCTACTATGTGGTTGCTAATAATTGAACCTGGGCCCTCTGGAAGAGAAGCTAGTGCTCTTAACATCTGAGCCATCTCGCTAGCCCCAAAGATCAGCCTTTAAAAATCCCAAAAAGGATTAAGGGAAGTCTCTGGGGGTGGGAAATATATATAATAGGATTGTGGTAGAGAAAATAACATGGGCTGAATATTGACAGGAAATAGTCTATATGCTATAAAGCCCACATTGCTCTGCTGTGCCTGACAGCTTGCTTGGTTGACACCACATTTGTCATTTGAACCCCCATGAGGTACTGGAATTCATTTCCAACATCTCCTTTCCATACACCTGTCTAATATTTACCTGAATGAGTAATGATGAATGCTGAAACTGAGAAATATGAATGGGGATTTGCTGAAGGATACTAAGAGAAAGTAAGAGTCTACACTTGGAGACAGTTAAAAAATAATAAGCACACATAGTCTCCCAATAATGATTTTATTTTTATAAGATGATATGTAATATTATTTAAAACACAAAGTCATAACTGATTAGCTATTTGCTTTCACTGAAAAATATGATTACATGAAATTAGGATTTTTTCAGGAAAAGGTGTGAGAGGATTCTTCAACTTAAAACCTGGAATGTAACAGAAATGATAAGTTCCCATAACTTTAAATTTACCTCACAGGTCCGTGTTAGTCCAGGAAGGTTTTAGGTAATGTGGTATAATAAGGGCCAGCCAGAGAATGAAATTTAAAACTTCTGAATTAATATTCATTCTCGAGTTTGGGCAAACTTCAGCTAAATAAGTTTCAGGTAATAAATTTCTCTAATGTAAGAAATGTACTCATGGTAAAAACGAGCTCTGAGAATCTGTGGTTGACTTAAATCACCTCCGCAGACTATTATACATTCTGGAACTGTGCCCAGAGATGCAGATTAAAAGTATTCCATCGCAAGGGTGGGGGTGGGTAGTGTCTTTATTTTGACAAGTTCCTTGTAGCACACCAAACTTGCCATTTGCTGGGTCTCTTTGCCATCAAGAAGGTATCAAAATTCCATTCTGACATAACCTTTTCCTATGCCAATTTTCAGTTTCTTACAAAGTTAAAGAATTGAAGAGTCCTCTCTTTTTCAGGGTCAAAAAGATATTTTTGGGACACAGCCCAGAACAAAAGCATGAATAATTAAACTCAAGTCACCATTGAATATATCAAAGCACCACAATCAAAAGGTTAAAAATGTAAAAAGTGACCTTTACATAGTGTAATGATACACAGTGTTTTGTTGTTGTATTCAAAAATCATCAGAGGAGAATAGAAAGCTTTAAACAATAATCAAAATGTATTAAAAGTTTTCAAAGTATATATTCAGTTTAGTGGGTAATAAAATATTTTTTTCATTGCAGTTCTGCTTTACTAAAGTGTACTTTCTAAAACTGCAAGAATAGGCTAAAACACGTACATGAAATTCAATCTACATTCCTAGAACTATTCAGTATGTAGCTGTATGTTTAGTAAGTGCAAAGATTTACTCAAGTGAAAAGAAACATAACTTACAGTTTTTTTTAAAAAAAAGAGAAATCATACACTGAGAGTCTGAATAAACCACTACCAACCTAAGGAATATATAGAAAAGTATCAACCTAAGGAATACATAGAAAAGTATATCATGCTAAACTTCATGTTCACCTCTCATGCTATATTGTATATTAAAAAATGTAAAAAGTTAAAATTGGCCCTTGTTCAAGGGGAAAGAAAAATCTGATGAAAATGGACATAAAACTCCACTAAGAAATGCCAGCATTTTCCAGGGAGAAATCTGAGACTCCAAATCACCACTCATAATTTGTTATTAATTATATTTGAGATAGCTCCCCAAATTAGTTCTAGATTATAGATATAGCTCACTAATAATAATCTTGTGCCAAATGACCAGAAAAATAAGGCACAATCACTGAAAGTTGGTGGAGTATAAAAATTTACAGTTATACTTCATTTCCTGTTCTGGGGGAGTAAGTGAAGATTAGATAAGGCAAAGAAACATATTATACTGATGTCACTTAAAGATTGTTAAGGCTTCCAAATCAATAGCTAAGCTGATAACATGCATCCCATTAACAGATTTAAGACACAAAAGTGTCCATTTCTCTAAGAGAACTGCTTTTCCGGCAAGACATAGTCTCTCTCTTGCCTTGGAGCCAAGTAATGGGAACCCTGAACACACTGCGCAGCTTCTGTTGGAAGCGGTTTCCAACAAAACAATACAGAAAGGGATTAACACAGCTGTTGGTGAATCCCAGGAGGATGGCAAAAGGAAGTGCCAGGTCAATGACTGCTATAACTTTACAGCTATTAATGAAACCCATCCAGGCCAGAGCATCCAGGAAGGTCAGAACATGGAAGGGAAGCCAGCAAATGATGAATGCCAACACAACAGCAGCTGCCATCTTCAACACTTGGTCACGGGTTATTCTGTTCTTCCCGTAGCTATTGGTCTTCAGCAGGTGTTTTCTAATTCCAAAGTAGCAAGTTGCTATGAATATTAAAGGTATAATAAAACCAAGAATATTTTTCATTAAGGCAATCCCAGCAGACCACTGGGCATACTTCTCAGGTGGAAAAGCCATAACACAAGCATTCACACCTAAATACTCAATGGTTCTGACATCTCGGAAATAAAATGTTGGCAATGAGGACAGACAGGCCATACACCAGACAAGGGGAACTACATAAGAAGCTTGCCAGGGATTTCTTCTTTGAGACAGAAAAGGGTAGATAACCGATTGGTACCTATCAACACTCATGCAGGTAATGAAAAAAATGCTGGCAAACATGTTCAAGGTCAGAAAAGAACCAAACACTTTGCACATGACAGGTCCAAAGAGCCAGTCATATCTGTATGAGTAATAGGATGCCCAGAGAGGAAGAGTAGCCAAAAGGAGTAAGTCAGCCACAGCCAGATTGAAGATGTAAATGCTGGAAACCTTTTTAGGGCCCTTTTGACAGCAAAATAGTGAGACCACAACAATATTAACAGCAAACCCAATGACAAAAATAATGTAGTAAAGAACAGGAATTGCTTCCAAATGCTTATCTGACGGTTTGTGCGAGCAGTTAAAGGCAGACTCATTGGTGCCAGATACATTGAGATTATCAAAAGGAAGGCTGTTGGTGATGTTTCTGCCAGTGGCGGCAAAACTGAAGTTGTCCATCATATTGAATTGTCAGCGTCTCCTAATTCTTACGCCTTCTCTGGGGGAGAAAAATAGAGCACTTCAATGCACATCCAAAGCCTGAGGGAGATTTGAGTCGTAAGCATTTAAAAAAAAAAATGTCAAAGGCCAACATAATGCAAGTGGTCATAGAAAACATTGTAAAACAGTACTCTGTCTGACAAATAGGAATGAGTACTGCCTTTTCAGAGAGAAAAAACAACAACAGTTTCTTAGTAGTATTAGACTAAAAATTCTGAACAAAACTTTGTCCTTTCCATTCTCATGTCTTTAGAAAGTTGAGAGATAAATTAATAGCTTAAAAGTTAGTCAGGAATGTTATGAGACAAATAAAAAAGAGCCCAAAGACAATTTGACAGAGGCATATGTCTCTATTTATGTGCTTTCTAGAAATCTCACTACTGCCCGCTGCTTCATAGAGCGATGCTTTATTGAAGGAACTTATACACAAATTGTTACAGCTATGGAAAATATGAGTAACATAAGTCATAGGAAAAATAGGTAATTGTACAGAGAACAGAAAGATAGAGGGTCAGGGTCAGGTTTTGCTAATAGAAAATAATCTATTTACTTTCCTCCTGCTTTCATAACAACAAGAAATTATGGCAATGTATGTATTTTCCAAAGGCTTTACCTCAAGTTTTTAATAGTGAATGCTAGTTTTCAATATGGATATTCAAATCTGATCTACTTCATAGAAAACAAATCCTTTTCACTTTAATTAAAAGATAAAACAAAACAACCAAACCTAAGTCAGGGGCAAACAGCTATAGTTCTGGCTGCTCAATTAAATAAGAATTGACATCAGTAACTAATGATGACATAGTCTCCCCACTTTTTGCCATCTTTTCAGATTAACCGAACTAAATAATCATTACTTTTCAGCATTAACAGTGTTCAGGTGGAGAGGTGGGGTTTTTCCCTTTAAAATAGTCATATTATTTTTGAAACAAAAGAAAACTAAAGATAAACACACATAGAAAAATCCTAATATGCCAGATAATTCCAAAGTACATACAAGCAAATACTCAATTGAGAATATAAGCACCAGAGACCTTCCTAAGAAACCACAAACTGTCGTTTTTGTCAAAAGCTCCTTCTTTTGCAGGATCTTCCAAATTAACATGAAAGAATAAAAACTAAATCCCACTGAAGACTTACTAGTTGGCAGTGTTTAAGGCAGTTATCACAAATCAGCTTCTCCAGCTCCTACACGTACTCCTGCAAGAAAGAATAGCAGTTAAAGAACTAAGGTGTTCTGAAAAATACAGTTTTAAAATACAGGAAAAAGAAAATGTTCATGCACACACACAAACATTTTTTTATTGCTGTATGTGCTCCTTCCCAACTCAAGCATGTATAAATTGTTCTGACTTACCTCAAAAATCCAGGCTGAAGGAAGCTTTCAGTTCTGTGCTGTTTTCATCCCTGGACTCTGAGAGGCAACTGCACCAGACCTCTGGTTTCCCTCTTATATATTCGCTCTGTCCACTGGGGAGCCTTCAACCTACATAATTCTGAGGCTGACTGATGAACACTTGCCAGCTTTCCAGAGGGTTTTTTTTTTTTCTGGCTGCAAAACATTAATCTGAAATTCTCATGTCTCCAATCATAACAGCTCATTCAAATAAATCTCAAACAAAAAAAAAATGAAGTTTCCACAAATGTGTTAGAGAATTTTAAACTCAATGGCTTGCTTTAAGAGAAGAGTATAATTTTTAGCAAATTTTTTTCTTTCTAGTTTCTTGATCATAGCATTCTGAAATAAGTTAAGAAACAGGGAGATGAAATAGTTTATTCTAGTGAAAGTCTTTGTTCACAAACATCTTTTACAACCATCAGTACATTTTGAAAATGTTTTATTAAAAAATAGTAGCAATTTTACTGGATGTCTACAACTTTAAAGTTTTTTACCTTGCTTTGAAACACTTTGATTGCCCCGCTGATGGAAAGTTAGGGATAGGAAGGATAAAATTATCTTGTTAGAATTAAAGATTTTTAACATGTAGCACCTCCTTTCATGTGACTCAGTCACAACTATAGCTCAAATATATAGGAATAAGGTAAAGAATAGTCAACTGCTATTGTAGATTGTTGCTGCTCCTCTTCTATTTCCCCTTTTTGTGAAAGGATGGTCACCTTCACACAGTCCAGCAGCAGCAAGAGTGAGAAAAGGAGTACAGGACAGAAGGCTAATACCAGCTGTAACAGTAAATGATTTATACCTAACACTGTGCTATGTACTGTACTTTCTGCTCAATGGTTCAACAAAGAGGTGTCATAACACACTGTAAGGAATGGCCTCTGAGGTCCAACCACTGGCCTCTTAAGCCAAGTTCTGTTACATCTTAATTCTATGAATTCAGTCACATTGCTTCTTTGTGTATCTGCTGTCTTATATGAGAAATGGGAATGATAGTAATTATTCATATCATGAAATTACCAAGATTAAATGAATTATATTTAGACTACTTGAAATGATGCCCAGCACACCACACATGCCCTTATAGACTATTAATATTATTGCCTCAGGAAACACAGGGTGACAGAGTTTAAATAAAGTCTCTGAGGTCCCATGGCTATTAGGAGGACATGTGAATTTCAACAAAAGTAAACTCATGGTGGAGCTCATATTTTTTAAATCTCTACACTGTTAGCTACTCCTTTCATGTCACCTTTCTCTGAGCAAAGGGGACACATGCAACACATGCAGCATCTTCAGACAATCTTATTGCTGACAGTTAAAAAGCTATTACAAGAGCAGCAAAGAAAGTTTGGAGGATCGCTATGCAAGGGAAAGTGGTTTTTTTTGTTTTTTTGTTTTTTTGTTTTTTGTTTTTTTTGTTTTGTTTTGTTTTGTTTTGTTTTAATGTATTAGCAAAGTGGAATCCAGGAATGAGAAACGTGTAATCAGGAAATTTTCTATAGCTAGTACAGATAATCAGGTGACCCACAATGCTACAAACATCTGTGCAATTCCAGTGGTCCTATGGATCCTATTCTTCAAAGAAGCGGGTACTGTGCACTGGTAGTACAGTAGAGAATATCACTGCCTCTCATTTCAAGCAGAGAAAGATATTCTTTTCCTTTGTACATAGCACATAGGCATGAAGTTTAGTAGAACACAGAAAGAGAAGTGACTATAGGTAATAGTTACAAATGCCACAAGAAGCAGCAGACAGCTTGTGACATCTGGCTCTCCAGTGATAATAAAGTAAATCCTACAATACATAAGCATATAGAACCAGTAGGCGTTGCTTAGCATACCCTGAAAAATGCAGTAAGCTCCAAAGTCTTGAGGACACCATTGTAGGGCTTCTTTTGATTTAATGGATTTGGACATTGGCAAAATGCATATACACACATACACCAACTCAATAGCTCTCAAAATATCTCTATCTCTGGACAGATTCAGGTAGAAGCTCTGTTCAAATAATGGAAACCTGATGTCTGGGAAACAAAAGAGCAGGCACATATGTTTATCGGCAAGAAAGTTGAAAGCAGAATGAGTTTCATTCTTTGTTTAAGCCTGGTTTCTGCCTTCATTTCAAATGTTTGTTTTTGCCACATACAGGGAATTTTCCAGGCCAGAGCCTCTGAGTGGTCACAGAGGGTCAGATTCCCACCCTGCTCTAGTTCAAGACAACCCCCTTTTTGTGACCCCTTACAAAGAAATGATCAGGCAGTGAGCTATAAACTTTAGAGAAAGAAAAAAAAGCCTTCAGGCTGGCCTCCAGGAGACCTAGCCTTGAACACTCCCTAGAAACAGAGGATCTTGTCTAGAGCTTTTACTCTTGATTATAGTAAGTTCTGACGTAAATAAACTTTCAAGAGGCATATACTTCCTGGAAGATTCAAAACACCTCTGCTTAGTTTCTTCATAATTTTAGAGAATTTTTCACAAGCCAAAGAAAAAAATTCTAACTGCAAGTAATTAAGGGGAGAGAAAAAAGGAATAGCAATAATATTGACATCACTAAAGTAAAAAAAAAAATATGGCATGTTACTGATTCAGCATTAAACTCCCAGTTAAGTCAACAATGTACATACATTTCAGAGTCACATAAATGTCAGTCATGGGAAGCAATACAACACAAGGGAAAAAAGCACTCTTCTGGAGACTGAATAATATTTTTTTTTTACTTGAAGATTGACTTTAAAAGCTTTGGGTCATTTGAATAAATTATGCAGCTCTTAAGAGCAAATGAATCAGAGTTAGCAGATTTAACAATAGTAAATCACATTAACTTTTTCTGAGAACGTGTTTTTTTTTTCTTAACAGTAATTTTTAAAGAACTCAAGGTTCACGCCTTAAGATTTATTTATTTTTACTTTATGTGTATGCGCGTTTTGTCTGTATGTATGTAAGTGCATCATGTGCCTGCAGTGCCTACAGAAGTCAGAAGAGGGCATCAGATCCTGTAGAACCAAAGTGATAGATGATTATGAGCTGCCATATGGGTAATAGTAACCAAACCTGGGTCTTCTGCAAGAGCAACAAGTGTTCTTAATTGGTCTGTTAAACCATCTCCCCAGGACAAACAAGTGGGGTGTGTGTGTGTGTGTGTGTGTGTGTGTGTGTGTGTGTGTGTGTGTGTTTTCTCCAATAATGACAGATACAAAGTTAATGAGAAAAAAATCAGTTTCCCCTCTCAACACTCCTCCCCACACAGAGAATGCTTCCAAAGAGAAAATGAAAATACAGATGTAAAATTGTGCTGGGATATGTGCTCAGTGTAGAAATAAGTATTAGAGATACAGTTTTGTATTTTAGAGCTACTTCCCCTGTCTGAGACATCTCTGAGTTCCTACCCGGATCAATATCCCTTCTACTTCTCTCAAATTTAACATACACTCTCACTCATACACAGGCACCCAGAAACACACTTCACACCAGTCTTCCTTCAACTTAATTATCCATACGCAAGCTCTACCCTGCTGCTTTTCCAGATCTGAGGATCCCTGAAGACAAGGAGTTAACATAATCAGTATGTCCTTCCTCACATATTATATTTGTGCCTCTATTGATTTCCAGTACAAAGAGAATAGGGTAATAGAATGAATGTTGGATGTTAGTATGAAACAGAAGATCCTCTATTCAGAGCTAGTAGTTAAACTGACCATTTTGTAAAAAGCAGCCTAAAAAGAAGAGTAAATTGAGCTACATGAGTTATTATTTGTTCTCAATGAACTATCTCCCCAGGCTGCACACAAGGGCTGGCTGAAGGGCTATTAAAACACTTAACAAGGTGGACTCTGCGTGGCAAGATGAATAGATGACTGGGTTAATGTATCCCTGGGATCAGTCACTTCCTGCTGAATCTGCAGTCAAAATCAGAAGGAAAAGCTCTGTTTATCTTCTCCTCAAAGGCTCCTGCAGGCATAAGCATTAGATTCCAAATCAGGGTCTCACAGAAGGTACCCTACTTCCATCAAATGACATTTCATATTCTATATAATTATACTGGGGGCAAAGTAAACTAATTAATTAAAACTATCTTCTTTGCTTACATTAGCTGAGTTGACATTTTTATAATCCATTTAAGATAGTACTAAATTGATTAACTTGACTACAGTACCCCAAATGTTCAATTGATTAAGTTATCCAAACCAACCCATTGTTTTAACAATATTTACACAGAATTGTCAAGTAATATGGATGATTAAATTTTGTCAGATATGATCTTTCAAAGTGTATTAGATCAGCAAATCATTACACTTAGTTTGGTGCATGGGACAGAGTCCCAGAAACTAACTTTTTCATTGTACTGAGATTCTTGGTTTATCCAATAGCAATAAAAGTCTCACAAAACCAATGTGCTACCTTACAGCTAATTTTACAACTAAGATTTCCCACTCTCCAGTAACACTAAGGCCAGCCTGCCAGCCATGAATAAGTAAATGAATCATGTCTCATTTCTAAACTTGCCTCATTTTTAGAACCAGCATGTGCTTCAGTGAATCCAGGAGTTTAACATAATAGTTTGCATACTTAGCACTGAAACTACACAGTCTGGGCATACTACCTACAGAAATAGTACTCTATGATGAATATAGTCATAATTCACCCACACACACACACACACACACACACACACACACACACACACACACACACCTAAATAGAACAGCCAGACATGGTAGCACAAGCTTATAACCCCAGCATGCAGGAGGCTGAAGCATGAGGATCTCAAGTTCAAAGCCTGTCTAAGCTACAAAGGAAGACTCTGAATCTCCCTTTCCATTTTTTTTTTTTTTATATTTAGAAGTGAGGGAAATCTTATGGCTGGTTTGCTTTCTGTTGTTGTGATAAGTACTGTCACTGAAATCAACTTGTAGATAAAAGGCTTTATTTCATCTTACACTTCATAGATCTTCATCAACAGAAGCCAAGGCAAGAAGAAGCTGGAGATAGAAACTAAATCATGAACCATGGAGGAACACTGCTTACTGCCTTGCTCCCTGTGGGTTGCTCAGTTACAACCTAGGTCCAACTGCCCAAGGACAGCATCATTCACAGTAGATTAGACCCTCCCGCATGCATTAGCAATTGAATAATGCCTTGCAAATATGTCCATAGACAGTCTGATCTCAGAAGTTCTACAGTTTGAGGTTTTCTCTTAAAGATGAGTCTAAGTTTTAGTCAAGTTTATGGCTGTAGCTAACTTGAAAATCTGTTTTGATGATTATAAAATCATTACAGTAAATCTGATAACCAAGAGCATAGCTCATGTGAGCTATGGAAAATCTCTATCAAATATGGTCCTATGAGTAACAATGATGAGTAGCTAATAATACTGTGCACCCCAAGGCATTTTGTCAACCGGTTTGCCTTTTTCGACTCTGGTTGGCAGCCATCTCATGATGTTCATATATTGTTTTACTTGGTATTGTTATCTATTGTTAAAGTCTATTGATATGGTCAAGTTCCTGCTTTAAGCTAGTGACAAGTCATTCAAGCTCTACTCTGATGGAGTAGACAAATCTACAGAGACACACTACACACACTAAATTGAAAGAAAGAAAGAAAGAAGGAAGGAAAGAAAGAAAGGTAATAAAAATCAACTTAAAGTGTACAATTCAGAGTCCCAACTCTGTGGAATCTGTATTCTCATGCTACTCACAGACTTGCATAACCAAAAGAAATTGTTGGGGTGCAGGGTACAGGATCACCAGCTACAGGTGATGAAGATTAAAGCCACTACATCCTACAGCTCAAGGAAGCCTGAGACACCATGAGAAGAGGCTTTCCAGGAACGAATTCGAGGAACGAATCCAACTCTGCAATAAGCGTCTCCTAGAACAGCAACAGCAGTTGCTCCTGGAGACTCTTTGCAATGATTGCTTCAAGGGGGTTCATTTTGAAGAATACAGGAAGAATGTCATTCCTGTGTTGTCATCTTGTGCTCTTGCTCTCTCTTCAGGGTAAAGGGTTACTTTCAAATTAGCTGATTACAATGTTGTCTTACCAATCTGAATGACTCTGGGCAGGAAAATCATCATAGTGGTTGTAGACTTTATGGCTCTGTCACTGCAAACAAACAAACAAAAAATAGACCAAAACATCAAGTCAAAGGCCGACTGAAGCAACAGTATTGATTCAGTATCTGCCTCTCCAGAAAGTGCAGAGCCTCAAGTTAAATGAAGTCTAGACTACTAAAGAAATTCCTAATGAATTATGTGAAGCCCAAGGTTAGCTGTGGTTCTGGGTGCTTTGGGATAAAAATGAAAACAAATTGGAATAGGAGAAAACCACAAAGAAAATAGCCCAAGAAAAGCCTCAAGAAACAGACATAGGTCCAGAGACACACTCATTCTCACATTCAGGAATGCCAAACACAAGACTAGAAGCCATAATATATACTCAAAACTTGTGGGGTAAAAATATAAATATATGCTATATATTTATAAATAATAAAAATAAGCCTTGAGGTGACGTTATGAGACAGGGACACTCCAAAGTTGCTATTGAGTCTGCTTCTGTTGGCCATCTACTCCTTGGCATATGGCCTATCCTTAAAAGAAGTTTGTTTCTCCAATGAGACTCCCCTGGAGAAAATGAAATTTTCGTTTGCAAGTGGTTACCAATTAGACATGTTTTAGGGAAGGAGGTACATGTCCACTTCTCCTGTCAGCTCTAGGACTCCATCTGGTGAAGACCCATGCAAGCCATGTGCTGGCTAGCTAAGTCTCTGTGAGTTCATATGCGCTTTATTCAAGTTGACATAGAAGGCCTTGTTTTCTTAGTGTCTTCCATTCCATATGAGTCTTACACTATTTACACCTCTTCTTCCTCTGGGGAAGGGGAGGGGTTCAATGGAGGCATCCATTTAGGAATAAATATTCAAGGTCTCTCACTCTTCTGTATGTTGCCTGGCTGTGGGTCTCTGTATTTCTTTCCCATGTGCTGCAGAAGGAAGTTTTCTTTTATCCTTTTTGAGGGAGAGAGAGAGAGAGAGAGAGAGAGAGAGAGAGCATGAATTCGGATGGTCAGAAAGTGGGTAGGATTTGGGAGAAGTTGGGATATGGGAAAGAACATGAAAATGTGGTGTGTGTGTGTGTGTGTGTGTGTGTGTGTGTGTGTGTGTGTGTGTTGTGTGTGTGTGTGTAGAATAAAAATCTGAATTACCACAAATGGCAAATTACTGTAGAGTCAGGACCAAACAAGACAAGAGAAAATTCTACTTTACAGTGCAGGAGACACAGTCATCCTGTCTCTTTGCTCCAGGTTCTTGATTTCTTTTCCACAAGTTGTTCTGGGACCAAGTGGAAGTCATCCATCTTGAGAAAGACACTTCATTTGAATTAGTGAGATCCTTGCAATGGCTGAGATATTAGTATCAGGGATTAGAAAACATTACTTGGAAATCTGGGAGAAGGAATTAAAATGCACAATTTGTTGTGTTGTATATGATTTTTGTTTTTATGTGGGTTAGAAGTTTGATTTGTTTGTGTGGGCTTTTTTTAAAAAAAATGGTTTAGATGCTTATATTAATTTTATTTTGTTTGGCCTATATTTTAGTCATATTGTTGGTTAGATTTTATTTTAATTTAACTTATTTTTTTATTAATTTGTTTGCCATATGGCTTGAGGCATGGCCTAGTTTATTTGGGTCTTATATGGATTTTTGGTGGCTGGATGGAGAATGTCTTAACTTTGTCTTTTTTTAATCTGTTTTTGATTTTTTTGTCTATTTTGATTTTTTATTTATTTTTATGGTATTTGACATAGGCTAAAACAGTTTTTTATTTATAGCATATCAACAAAACATTCCTACCATACAATTTGTTGGGCTTTAGTATTCACAGATTTAAACAGTCTAATTCCAGAACATTTCATCTCATGTAAGAAAGTTGATAGCCATCCACAGTCAATTTTATTCCTTCCTACCTGAATTCTACTCTCCTTTTTTTTCCTTCTTTATTTTGTATTTATCAAAAAAACAAAGTAAAAAGAATTTAAAAATGCCGAAGAGTTAGCAATAACTATACAGAGGATAATAATCATAAGCATGGCTTATCAAGGGTGGAAATGCAAATAAGATTACTACACATATATTTTCTTTGTGTTCAGCTTTCCCTCTGAATTTTTTTTCCCATCCCTGTATATCCTTATTCAAGGTCTCTTCCCCCTCCCACCACATCTGATCATTTCTCTTCTCTGCAACTCCCCATCCCCTCCATGGGCAGGAAGCAGACAGTCCTATGGTTACACTGGCCCAATAATGCTTGGATAAGTCTTCACTCCCAGCCAAATCCAGTTTTGTCCCCCCTCCCTCAAGAGTGAGTCAGGTGTTCCTATAGATAGACTGGGGTTTGAAGGATCAGTCCAGGGTGTTTCTGATCTCAAGCTGTTCAGTGGTTGTGGTTTGCTGCTTGGGCATGTTTGGCTTTTTTTCCTGTTTGTTTGTTTAGAGACCACTAGTGAGTGAGTACATCCTCTGCCTATCTCTCTGAATTTGTGATACTTCGCTCAGGAGGATATTCTCCAAATCCATCCATTTGCCTGTGAATTTTAGGATATCATTTTTTTCTTACTTATTCCATTGTGTAGATGTACCACAGTTTGTTAATCCATTCTTCAGTTGAGGGACATCTAGGTTGTTTCCAGGTTCTTGCTATTACAAATAATGTTGCTATGAAGATAGCTGAGCTAATACCTTTGGAGTGTGAATGTGTCTCTTTAGGGTATACACCCAGAAGTGGTATTGCTGGGTCATTGGGGAGATTTATTCTCAATTTTCTGAGAAACCTCCATATTGTATTCCATAGTGGCTGAACAAGCTTACAATCCCACCAACAATGGAGGAGTGTTCCCTTTGCTCCGCATCCTCTCCAGCATAGGATGTCATCTGTACCTTTTATCTTAGCCAATCTAACAGGTGTTAGGTGATATCTCAAAGTTGTTTTGATTTACATTTCTCTGATGGCTAAAGATGAAGAGCACTTTTTCAGGTGCCTTTCAGCCATTCGTAGTTCCTCTGCTGAGAATTCCCTTTTTAGATCTGTACACCATTTTTTGATAGGGTTATTCAAGGTTTTGTGATCTAAATTCTTGAGCTCTTTATATACCTTAGAGATCAGTCCTCTGTCACTTGTAGGGTTGGTGAAAATCTTTTCCCATTCTGTAGGCTGGCGTTTTGTCCTATTGAGAGTGTCCTTGGCTTTGCAGAAGGTTCCCAGCTTCAGGAGATCCCACTTATTGATTGTTGGTCTTAGTGCCTGTGCCACTGGTGTTATATTTAGGAAGTGGAGGCCTGTGCCAATTTGTAGAAGTGTATTTCCCACTTTCTTTTCTAACAAGTTCAAAGTGGTTGGGGTTAAGTTGAGGTCTTTGATCCACTTGGATTTGAGTTTTCTGCAGGGTGACAGGCTTGGATCTATTTGCATTTTTCTACACACTTCCTTCCAGTTATGCCAACACCATTTGTTAAATATGCTATCTTTTTTCCATTGAATGTTTTGGGCCTCTTTGTCAAAAATCAGGTGTTCATAGGTTTTTGGGTTAATGTCTGGATCCTCAATTCTATTCCATTGGTCCACAAGTCTGTTTTTATGCCAGTACCAGGCTGTTT